>PVJA010017128.1:0-42113 GCA_004027025.1 Myocastor coypus | reverse complement strand
CCCCTAACAACTTTGGCATTACATTGCTGCAGAAACATTTTTGTGTAAAATGGTGGTACAATTGGCCAAGCAGTGAGGTGTAGTCCAGTGTTCCCAAGCCTGCTCACGATACTGCCCCGAGGACAGAGCAAGCCACAGCACAGTAGGGCTCAGAACTGTTTTGCTGCTGTTGTGCAGGAAAACAGTGAAAAAGCCTGTCCCTTGGCAGGGCCACTCCCAGGCATGGGGAAGCCTTTCTGTCTCCTCAGTGGCATTGCCACAGGAACACCAAGGTGGGAAGAGATGACAGCAGGCCTCCTGGGGAGTCCATTCCAATTGTCACACTAAAAATATTTTCAGGGTACTTCAAGACAGTATAGCGCAAAAAGTAGAGCATCTATTTCCTTGTCATTTTACAGGGTTTTGCTGTAATGTTAGGTGAGCGGTGCTGGGGTACGGTCATCTTTGTCCTCGGCCTGAGCACAAGGCTCCTGCACCTGTACTCCCGTGTCCAGACCTCGAGGCCCATATACAAATAAGTTGGAAAACATGTGCCTTAGACTCCCTGCAGGAGTTGGAAGGACCAGTCAGTCAGAGCCACAGCTCAGTCTAGGGGAGGTCATAGTCCCAGAATAACATCATTCTCCAAGCACTGGCCTGGCCTGTTGCAGAATTATTGTCATTACTTGCATGGGCTGATGAGGAGTATTTTTCACACTAGTCAGGCCAAGAAATTAAAACTGCATCGCTGGCCCTTCACTGAGCTGGGACACCCAGGGAATTCAGCTCCTCACTAAAGACATGGAAATAGATGGAACTCGAAGCTTTTGTTCACCGCTCACTTCTCCTGCCTCCTTACCTTGCTAACCCAAACAGTGATGCTGCTGAAAACGTGTGCAGAGGGGCTGACTTCTCTCTTTAAAATCAGATCTTCCAATCTGTGCAATTAAAGCACAGGAACATTTTGATTATACTTGAAACAGCAACTACTAGTCCTTGTTAGAGGCTATTCCGGCGTGTCCTATAAATTTCAGGGCAGGTAATCAGTTCACTGCACATCTTCAAAAGAAAACTAACCGCAGCTGTGTTGATTTTAAAACAAACCTGCTCTTCTGGAGGAAATGTGGTTTGCCAAATACAAGTACATTGCCCCTTGATACCTGGTGGGGGCTGGTTCTTGGAACCCCTGCAGATATAAAAATCTGTGAATGCTCAAGTCTCTTATATACAATGTCCTGTTTTCCATATATCTATGCACAGCTCTCCTGTAAGCTATAAATAATCTCTAGATGACTTGTAACACCTCATACAATATAAATCCTGTGAAAATAATTGGAATACTCCACTCTGTGGGGGACAGTGGCAAGAAAAAATTCTGTACCTACTCAGTACAAATGCAGATTTTAAAAAAAAAATTATATATTTTCAATGCACGGTTGGTTGACTCCTCAACTCTTTGCATGAGGGACCCACAAAGAAGAGAGGATGTACACAGAGGCAAGTGGCCCCTGTCATAGCTAGCTTAGAGTCTTTCACCATCCCTAAAACGTTCTTCAGGAGAGTGGGCTCAACACAGATGCAACGGCTGGCAGTCAGGCAGGTGTACTTTGAACACCAGGTCCCAGAGTGAATTAAAGGAATAGTGGCTTGTTTCCTTCATATATCAAGTACCCCGGATGTACATGACACAACAGGTCTGCATTTCTCTTGGTCTCTCCCTCACGATCCCAACATAGCTACTGTGCTTCCAGCCATTAAGCTTGTGCTGAAGACAGTAAGGACAGAGCAGAGGCACCCTTCCACATTCTGTGATTGTCCCAGGTCTGCCTTGAGCAATAAATGCCCAGGGAAGCGGGAACCACCACCGCTGTAGCCCAGTCACTGTTCACCCTCTGACTCAGCCTTCTTGAGGTCAAGAGGGTCCCCATTGGCTGTACTGTACGGTGAGGTTCTATTCACAGGCAAGAGCCAGAAGCATTTCTGTGATGCTCTGATCCCCAAAGATGCTTAAAACAGAAAGCCTCGATCCCCAGAGTACATCCAGACTCTGAGCTGGGGGTCCTGTGGGTACAAGAGGCAGGGAGCTGACAGGGGACCACGGGCTCACACTGAGCTGCTCCTGGCACTCAGGAGGGGACTGGGGAAGGAGCCCTAAAGAACACTGGGAGCAAGCATTCAACCAGGCCATAGGAACCCAGGGTAGGGTGGCACAGAGAGGTGGAAATGGTTGCTAAGAGGAGGCCCTGGGAAACTGAGCCTGCATGTCCCAAGATTGGGAAGCCTCATACCCCAGGCACCCCTGAAACATGGCCAAAGAGAGCATCGTGCCGCTGCACTTGCCCTGAGCAGAAGTCCCAAGGGCACGGAGCTAGGGTGCACAGCCACCTCCTTAGAAAGCCCGGGCGAAACTCAACAGGATGGTGACGCTTCACCGCCATCGATTAGTTTTTCAGTGAACTCACCAAGTGGATTAGAGAACATCATTCTTCAAGGTGAATGCCCTGAAAAGGAAAGCTACACTCTCCCCGTGAAGTTGAAGCTGCATACACATTTCCTTCAGGGGATCGGTAGATTACAGACATTTGCTGAGGACAGTGGAGTGCATGCTGCCCTGGGAAGAGCCCTGCTGTGAGAGAAACTGAGGACTGTAGCAGGGCGGGACCAGTGTGGCCACCGCACTTGCTTCCCCAGAGCCCTGAGCCCTTGCCCCAATGGCTACAGCCTACAGCCATGTTTTCACGCTCAGGGTGGCCTCCTGCAGGGACATACTTAAAATTCCATGCCTGGCCCTGCCAAGAACAACTACCTGGCTCCTCTCCAACTCTTTTCTTTTATAAATATCACAGCAACGACATCCCCATCTATATGTGTCCTTGATACGCCACGCTCAGACTCTGAAGCCAGCCAGGGAAGCAGAGATGCCCTGGTGGTTTCCTCCTGGGAATGCACTCGGGCCAGCCCGTCTCCAAGCCACAGAAGTGGCTGATCCAGTTTTGCAGCTGCAAGGAAGTCTAGGCCTGTTCACAGGCGTTAGCTGAAGGTTTTTGTAAAATGAGAGAAGCGCTCAAGTCATACGTAAGCCGCTGAAGGCACCGGCGGATTTCATTGTTTTTCTTTCTTTCTCTTAACTATTTCCCTGCTACCCCTATCTTCCTGCTGCTGCCTGCTGCCTCCCCCACCTTCTTCCCTCCCTCTCTCCTCCCCATATCTCCTGCTCTCACCCCTCCCCTTTATCCAACAGCCCCCCCCCATCCCTCCTATTTCTGTTCACCTTTTGGAGATTAACCTGCATAATCCAGGTGAAGGATTAGATGTTGTGCACAAATTCCTACTCAAAGGCGTGTTTGCACCTTTTGAAAAGCTCCTTAGCTGAGCAACTGCCAGAGAGGAAGGAGCTCTTTCCAGTTATATAGGAAGGAGAGAGGCAGACCCCGAGAGCTGTCCAGGAATGGGAGATGTTGGTGCCCAGCCACTCTGCTGTCCCAGCTGCTCTACCTCTGTCTTCAGAGTGGCCAGGTGGCCAGGTGCCTCGCACTAACCCTCCCCTGCCGTCTTTATTAACTGCTCCTGGTTCTTGCAGGTGGGAGTCTCTCGTCCTCGTGCTGATGTATCTCATCTACATTGTCATCATGAAGTAAGTACAGGACCTCCTTAATTTTCTGTCCCAAACTGTCTCCAACACCCAGCACCTTGTGAAGACATGGAAGGAGGAGTGTGGGGAGGTGGGTAGGTGACCGGCATCTCGGTACCCAGCACCCCAGGCATACTGGGCTCCAGTTGGAGTTGCTGTGACTTCGATCAGTAACCACAGCAACCCGTGTGTCATGCGGGCATCCCAGTTCCGAGGTGTCCCTGGGATGCTCTCTAGCTTGCTCAACAAGATGGGCAGCCTTGCTTTGGCTTCTCTCTCTTTCCTGGGAAGAGGTGAAGCCGGTGAGTTCCGTTACCATGTAAGGTGAAGGGAAGTAGGACCAGAGCTGGTTTAAAACTAAAGCTTGGAGTGTGTCATCTGCAGACGCTCATTCCTCCTGTGGCCTTCATCATTTATGACTATGAGACAAATTGCTGCAAAACAGGGATTTATAACCCCAAGGGTGTATCCCTTGCACCACTCTGAGAGTTAGGATGCAGGGTCCTAGCTCGGGTCTCGTGGGAGACTGCAGGTCAGCCATCAGCCAGGACTGCCTCCTGTCCTTGGCCATGGCCCACAGACTTCGCTGGGGGCTCAGTGTCTCACTGCACGAGGCTCTCTTTAGGTCTGCTTGAACGACTTCCTGCAGAGCCAGGGATTTCAGAGGGAGGAAGCAAGAAGAACAGAGATACCCCTTGTCTCAAGTCACACTCCATAATGCCGGCCACATTCAATGAGTGCAGGCCACGCCTCAAGGCTCCACGTCATCTACTGAAGGTGAATCAACTGTTCTCCCATCTCAAGGACCAAATACCTAACACCCATATCCTAAAGGAAGACAAGCTTCACCTGGCTTATGGTTTCAGAAGGTTCAGTCCCAGGGCCAGGGATGTAGCTCAGCAGCATAAGCAGCTGAAGCATAAGCAAGCTCAAGTTCCTGAGTTTGATCCCTGGTACCGCAAAAAAAAAAAAAGGACATGCAGAAGGTTCAGTCCGCAGTCTGGTCACTCCAAGGTGGATGCATCCATCCACTGGTAGCCAAGAAGCAGATTTAAGAGAGGATCCAGGGACCCATCTCCAAGCAGGCCCCACCTAGTAATGCATTCAGCCAGGAACTCACCAGTAAAATCCACACACCCCATTTCTGAATCCAGGAAATGTCTGGGGGCCATTTTTGACCCAAACTATAACAGAGGGGAGAAAGTATCAAAACATTTGTGGATCTAGTATTAAGCCACTGCTTCATGTTTTCCTTCTGAGTTGGGACCACTTACTGTTTACATCAGGAGTAGGGCCCATCTTCCCAATATTCTAAGTCACGTGGAAGCAGATTTTGAATCTCTTGGGATGTGTGGGTGTCATTGAGATGCAGAGTTTATAAACAATGTGGAGCTGGAGCTGCAGCCCTCACACAAGCTCTTTCTGCAGCTCTGAGTCAGAGTTGTTCCCCAAAATATGTACCTGAAGGAGTGAGCAGGGGCAAGAACATTCTAGGGGCAAGAATACAGGGAACTTGCTAAACATCCAGTGTGGACACAATAGGCTGGTGGCTGGAGTTGCCATGCCAAATTCCCTTGCTGGTGAGGACTAGTCAACATCAGTTCGGCTCACCAGTGATGCAGATTTATTAGATGCCACTGTGTACAGTACAAAATATCACCTGTGAACTGGCTTGACTTGTTCTAGGGGGAGTTCTGACCCATCTTCCTCCTTTGACAAAAATATGGCTTTCAGAACTTTCCAGAGGAGCTGTCCATTGGCCAATGCAGACCCAGCATCAAGGTGTTCTTACTAGATATCACATTTCTAGAATAAGACATGACATCCCGGCACGGAGTCACCAAGAGGGAATTATGAAGAAACCCACAGTCACACACCATGGAATTATAACCTTTCGTTCAAAGTATCCATCACTGAGCTGCCAGGCAAACCAGGATTGGCCCAACCCTTTGCCAAAGTTTCTTGATTCCACAGAAAACAGCTGCAAAGATGGGAGCAAATATCATTCTCCTCTTCCTTGTCCTCAATAGCAAAGCTACAGAGAAAATGTCATCATCCAAGAAGACCCCAGATAGCATACACAGCTTCCTTAGGTGTTTTTTTTTTTTTAATTGATGTTTTTACTTTTTTTTTTCTCCTTTGTGAGGCTCGACACTGGAGTTCTCTAAGAGTTAAGAAGGTTTTATAGCCCTTTGAGAAGGGATCTGCTCCTGACCCCAGAGAAATTGCCACACAGTCGCTGCTCTGTGCGCTGCCACTGACCTTGCGCTGCGACAGATGAGGGGTCTGCACGAACAGCCTGACCCTAGAGACAAGAAAGGTTGAGGGGTTTGCCAGCCTGCCTGCCTGCCCTGGCCTCCACACCCCTTGACTTGTCTTTGTCCAGTCCATGGGTGGCTGGCTGGGTGGGTGGGCACTGGGAGGCCAGCGAGCACATCTTCTCTTCCCCCACGTGTGGAAGCTAAGGAGGTGTGCTTCTGCTGAGGCTCAGCTCTCCCCTCCTACCAGCTGCTCAAACCAGCAGGATCCAAATAAAACAGCGAATGCCAGCTACTGCACTGGCAGAATTTTCTCCATAAATCTGGGCCCTAGGTTCTAAATTGAAATCTCTGCTCTTTAGCTGTCCCCTCTGCAATCAGAGGCTTTAATCACCGGGTTTTATAAAATCCGATTTATAAAATTGCATGCTTCACAATGAAGTAGCTTCAGGGTGCAAGCACAAAATTTAAAACATTCAATTAAAAATATAAAACAGCAGCAACAGTTTAAAAAAAAAAAAGAAAGGAAGGAAGGAAGGAAGAAAGAAATAGCATATATTAGAAGCATTCTCCTTCCAAGGTAGGTAGCTTTAGAGTAACTATATGGTCTAGTGAGATAGCTCAGCAGACTAAGCACCTGCTTTAGCAAGAGCAGAGAATGTGATTTGGTCCCCAGTTCTCATGCCACGTGTTCTTCCCCCGGGGTACACTGAGCAGGCCACAAAGAGGGACATGATGGCACATGCCTGTGGTCCCAGTGCTGGGGAGGCTGAAAACAGGAACCTGGGCTGTGTAGTGACACCCTGCACCAAATATATAAAATGAAAAAAATAAAATAAAAAAAAAGATAAAGTAACTGTACACATTTTGGCCTCAGATCCAAAGGCAATTTTGAATTGGTCATTTAGATGGAGCCCTTAAGGAAGTGTGTGACCTGTGTGGCCTTGGCAAAGACTGAGCTCTGCACTTTAGGGTCACCTCTCAGGGACTTGCTCCCTAGATGAGGCAGGATGGCTGGTTGTGGAAGCACAGGTCTCTCAGACCCTGCTGTGCCCTTGGCAGCCCAGCAACCTCAGCCAAGTTACTCAGCCCTTTGAGCCTCGGTTGCTCTTCTGCAAAGCAAACTTAATAAGAGGGTTGTTGTTTTTATAAAGATGGAATGTGACGATTGATTAGGTTGGTGACCCATATCTGGTCTCACTGGTGCCCCCATGGTATGGTACATAGCTTCTGTGAGTCAAACCTCAATCAGCAAATCATAGGCTGTTGTACTTGAAAAGCAAAGCCTCACACAAGTGGTATTTTTTGGTTAATTATATTCAGTGCTGAGGGCATTTTAATTGTATAAAATAATGAGTGTCTGAATGAAATCTTCACACAAAAACACTCTGATCTTGTCTTCCTCCCTTAAGACTCTCTCTGGCCCACTCCCCCAACAAGTCAGTACTTTTTTTTGCATCCTAATCTAGAGCGCCAAAGTGCTATTTCTCTCTATAAGTGAGCAAGGCATTCCGGCTGAACCAGGAACTAGGGAGGCTTTGTCATTGCCCAGAATAGCAAAGAGACTCAAAGTCACCAAGGTGGCATGACAAACCTCAAGGCTTGTTGAGAGCCCAGCACCCTCAGGCTGTCATTGCTCCAGCCCCACCCACCCCAGCTATCTCCCCAATATAACCTGGAAGCCCAGACATCATATTAATTTATCCATAAAAATCTAAGTATGTGTTTCTTTTTAAAAAAAAAAAGTCATTCAAGCCGGACGTGGTAGCTCACGCCTGTAATCCCAGCACTTGGGAGGCTGAGGCAGGAGGATTGGTGCGAGTTCGAGACCAGCCTGGGCTACAAAAGTGAGTGCAGGACCAGCCTCAACTGCATAGCGAGACCCTGTCTCAAAAAGAAAAAAAAAAAAAAGTCATTCATAACACAGCTGCAATTATTATTATTACACCTAAACTTAATAATTCCTTAAGATTATAAAATTTCCAGGCAGTATTCAAATTTCCATTCATCTCATAGATGTCATATTTAGTTGCAGTTTTCTTTTGGCCTTATTAATGTCATAAATATTTTATAAATCAAAAATCCAAATTCTACTGGTTATAATTGGTTGCACTGTGTTCTGATCTCTTTTCATGTGTAAATTCCCGTGTGTGTATGTGTGTGTGTGTGTTTTCTTGTAATTTATTCTTTCATGGAGTTTTCTGTCTGCCTTACAGACTTTGTGTGATTTAGAATTGTTGTCTATACCCTGGGGTGTATGGTGTACCCTGTTCCTTTGGGCCTTACGTTTCCTTCCATGCCAAGCAGATTGTGCCCAAGTGGGGGTGAGCCCTGCTCTCAGGTCACATGGATATTGCCTGCTGTCTGTGGTGTGCATAGCTTTTGGTGCCTGATGTCCATATTTATTGTTTTGGGAGGGCTGTTGGACATAGTGATGTCCTAATTCTATGTCCACCTCTCAGGAATCGTGAAGGTCTTCTAGGGTCAGAGCAACCACCTTGGCCATGGCCAACATCCTTTTTACTGTTTTTCTGTTTGTCCCGCCATGCATAAACCAACCAGAGTTCTGGGAGTAGAGGAAGAGGCTTAGGGACAGCCCCTCTGCCTCCAAGGTGACTACAGTGCCCTCAGAGACAAGCCTCCCTAGAGTGGCACTGACTGAAGAGTCAGACACAAAGATGCAGCTGGAAGAGACCCCAGGGGTCCTCTGGGCAGCAGTAGGTGGGACACATAGGTCAAGCAGTCTTTGAGCTGCTGATTCAGAATGGTCATGCTGGCTGCATTCCCATAAAAGCCTGAAGGTCAGGTTTGGGGAGAATCTGAGTGGCTACCCCATGGCCAGTGGTCTAGTCAGCTTAGATTCCATGCAAGAGAAAAAGCAGTACTGGCCTACAGTACCTTGGTGACCTGCCTGGCTGTTTTGACCATGAGTTTTCTAGGAGTCCCTCTATAGGAATTGTGAAAGGCATAGTGACCAGTACGTTTGCCTGCCAAAAACATCTTAGGAACTTAGAGCTGCTTCCTGTCCAGCACCCGTTGGCTGGTGCATATGAGAAACATTTTCCAAGTTTTCCACTCACTCATACCAGTCAATGGTATTCCAGATTTTTTTTATAAGGCCAAGAGTGAATTAGACCTAAAATTACAGTACAATAGTAAGAGTGTCACAGACTGAGGTACAGTACCAGAAGAAACCAAAGACAAAGGCATAAACAGCAGCCAGCCTATAACAACTAGACATGTGGCTCAGCAAGTGGGGGAACACACAGCGCAGCATCTTCTCCTTCTGCCAAGCTGGCCTCTGTCAGTGCAGGCCCAAGGAGGAAACATGGCTGTAGGTAGTGGTTACTGGGCTTATCACAGTCCTTCCTATAAATATTCCAAGTGAGACAGCTCCATCCCAGCAGTCCTGCCATTCGGGGGAGGTGGCAAAGTAGTACACCACTGTGGGCTTCTCTGAATGTGATTTTATTTTCACTTACCACATATCCTTCAATCAGGAAATGTGATAGGTTGTGTATGCTGAGAAGAAGTGGGATAGCAGGGTAAGAAAGACTGGAGCTCTAAACACAGTATTTCACTCCAAACTGTGGACGGAGTTCCAGGGAACTCTCAGTGACATTAGGAAATAGAGGAAGAGGGAAGGCTGATGGATTCTTTATGCTTACCGATTTGCTCAGATATAATGCCTGCATACACCAGTGCTTCGAAAGGAGGACAAAAGGTGCTGGGAACATGGTGAATGGATTGGCCAACAACACTGAGATCGATGACAGCAGCAATTGTGATGCAACCGTGGTGCTACTTAAGAAAGGTAACCAGGAGCAGGGAGCATGAGAGTAAGGGTGGAACAGAGAGTGGATAGATGGCTGGCTGGGTGGATGGATGGACAGATGGATGGATGGATGGATGGATGGACAAACGGGCGGACGGGTGGGTGGATGGATGGATGGATGGATGGATGGATGGACGAACGGGCGGACGGGTGGGTGGGTGGATGGATGGGTGGATGGATGGATGGATGGATGAAAGGATAGGTGGGTGGCTAGATAAGAAAAATGGATGAGTGGGGAATGGGAAGGACGTGGAATAGGTTGGAGCATGGATGGGTGAATGGGTGGATGGATGGATGGATGGATGGCAGGTTCCAACTGAACTTGAGGGAATACCACCTATCCCAAGAGAGAGGACACAAAAGCACCCAAATTTTCAGCCTTCTCACCCTTCTGTTGGTTGCTTCCTGGGGCACCTCACGATGATGAACTAACCAGAAAGCCCCATGGATAAGGGAGCACTCTAGAGTCTTAGGGAGCACAAGGCTCTGGTTTTGATCCCTAGCAGCCCCCCCCAAAAAAAAAATCTCCTTGAAATTTATCCCACATAGTTATTTTGCAGAAAAAAAGAAAGAAATTAGAAAATACATAGGTTTACTTCAAATAAATCTCCAACTTTGGAGTATCTGGCTAGTTCTTGGATTTTGAAGGTGAAATATTTGATATATTTTTGAACAGTTATATACATGTTTCATAAAAGACTTCAGTATGATTTTGTACCATTCTGTATAAGCATTTGACTTCTTTTCTTTGGGATACTTCGCAATCACAAAAGGAACACTCTACAGGAACCAGGGTCAGCTACCGACTATCAGTCAGGGTTTACAGGGTCATTTCACAGTGGCCTGAAAAATAGGAGCAGGCACTGAGAGGAGCTGTGGTCAGGTCCTCAAGCCTGTGGGCACTGGTGGCCATTGGCAGAGTGGGTACAGGCAACCCATGGCACTGGGCTCCCCACCCCTTCCCAAGTGCTTGGCCTGTAGGATGACAGCTCAGACTGTGACTGGCCTTCCTGGTCACCCCCACTCCTGGCTGGGTTTCAGGACTGTGAGCCTACTCAACATGACCCCCCACTCCACTCAGGTGGGAACGCTGTTGGTATTTAAAGGGTGTGTAGAATCAGTGAAGTTTACTGGGGTTTCTCCTGTGACCCAGATTTAAGTGGTAGGAAAAGAATCCTTTGAGGACAGAAAGAAACCCTCTATCTTATTCCTTCCTACCATGTGATGTTTTCATGGTTTCAGGTTATTCGAAATGAGGTCTTAGTAAGACTATGGAAAGGAGATTCGGCCTCCTTTCCATATATTTTCACTGCAATATTTCCTAGAAGAATGAGAGGGAAAGGAGGAAGTGAAAGTAAGAATGAAAGAAAGGGAGGAAGGAAGGGAAGGAGGGAGGGAGGGAGGGAGGGAGGGAGGGAGGGAGGGAGGGGTGAAGTGGAAAGGAAGACAAAAAAAGAAAAGAGCGCATGATGCTCTTTGGTCCTCCTGGCTTCAGTGTTATCTCTTTCACCCTCCTAGCCAATTTCCATCGCAAAGCGTCGGTGATCATGGTAGACGAGCTGCTGTCAACCTACCCACACCAGCTGTCCTTCTCTGAGGCTGGCCTGCGGATCATGATCACAAGCCACTTTCCCCCCAAGACCCGGCTCTCCATGGCCAGTCGCATGCTGATCAATGAGGTATCGGCGAAGGCGCTCCAGAAAGGAGAGGGGAACCACAGGCAGGAGAGATCTCCTAACTCATCTAACTCATTGCATAATCCCAGAATATCCCTCTGCCTTCCACAGCATCCTTCCCGCCTCGGTCAGCTCTGCATCCTGGTGCTGGCTCTTCCCTGCACACGTGGGAGACGAGCCCAGCAGCCAGCTAGGTAGAGAGATTCCCCTGTCTCCTTTTACCTATTTTCTTTATGTTCACATTTTATTAAAGCCCCCTGATGTGAGCTTACACAGAGACCACACTAGGTAAAGGTTAGCTTGTCTGAGACCTGGTTTTCCTTTCTCTGAACAGGGGGTGGCTTTCTCCCATGGAGAGCAAGGGAATTCATCCAGTCTGGAGAAGAAAAATAGCACTGCAGAGCCCAGACATATGCAGGTCATAGGAATTTCCCCTAAGGGGATCTGCAAGTTCGAATGGATTATAAAATGTTCATCTTTCCTCCTGGAAGGTTGTACAAGTTGGTTATTATCTTAGAACCTTACAACTTGACTCCAGAACACACCTCCTTGTCGGCAGCCTGGGTTGGATCCCCGTAGTACACGACCTGGAAGTAAAATGCTTGCAACCCCTCTCCCTGTAGTGAACATTTTCCTCTCTCTCTCCCCAGAGACAAAGACTGATTAACAGCAGGGCTTACACCAATGGAGAATCTGAGGTGGCCATCAAGATCCCAATCAAACACACTGTAGAGAATGGAACAGGACCCAGCAGTGCCCCTGACAGGGGCGTGAACGGGACTCGGAGAGACGATGTTGTTGCCGAGGCTGGCAATGAGACAGAGAATGAGAATGAGGACAACGAAAACAATGAGAATGATGAAGAGGAAGAGGAGGAGGATGAGGAAGATGAAGGACCATACACACCATTCGACCCCCCCTGTAAGAGGTCCTAAGGCCAGGCTGGGGTGGGAGGTGTCTTCAGGCCACACCAAGGGCATGGAACTTGGCTTGGATGAGCTTTTCACTATGCAGTACAGAAGAGTCTGTGTGAGAACATAAGCACATTTATGTGGAGTCTATAGGACCAAGATGGTAGCACGAAGCCACTGGCTAAAATCTGGGCTCCTTGGTGGGTGCATCTTATGGGTGAAGGCCCCCTTTTACCTTCTGCAAGCCCTCTTGGTGCTGAGGAGGAAATTCTCATGACCCCACCCTCATCATCCAGGCACCTCATTGGGGACAGGGGGACCTGGCTCCCCTTCGTCCATCCCACTGTAGTTAGGAGGCACACCCTGGTGACTCACATCTGCTTCCCTTTGCTCCTACTTGCTGTCCCTGAATCCAACACTCAGGTGCCCTTCTCCCATGATGTAGTGTCCACAAAACAGAAGCCACAGGCAATGTAGACCAGGGTAAAAAGGTGGTCCATATGTCTTTCCTGTTGAGGCCAATCAGAAACTCTGCCTAGACCTTGGAAGGGAAAGGCAGACAACCTATAAAAGCCTTAAGGACCTCAGCCACCAGGGCCACCATGTCTTCCTCCTCTGACTGCTACACTTGAGCATTTCAGGAATGTTATCCTCTCATGAACAGGATGGTGGACCAAGCCCCAGTAATTCTCTCACTTTCCTCACTCTTCTAGAAGTTTCTGGTGGTTTCTGGAAAGAGTGCACTGGTCTAATTCCCACTCACTGTTCAGTGTGTGAGTGATTCATGTGTGAGAATTCTGGGATGTCGGGGAAAAACTGCTGATGTAGATGTGCAGACTTTAGCTCCCACGCTGCCTTCAGATGCAAGGTGTTTCTCCCCAGAGGAGCCCCTGTCTGTGTACAGCAGGCTGCTCCTGAGCCCATTCAGGAACCTAAGTGAGGGCCCTCATCAGATACCAAAACAAATAAGAAAATAACCATCCAGACTCCTATACTCCAGCCAATTCCATACTAGCCCAGCCAGTTAAATGACTGTGAATAAGTTATCTTGATGGAAAAAGCACACAGTAGCCCCCTTCTCTGTGGTTTTTCTTCCCATGATTTCGGCCACTGAAAGTTAACTGTGGTCAACCACATTCTGAAAATATGAGCCAGAAAATGATAGAAATAAGCAAGTCTTTAGTTTGAAACAGAACACCATTTTGAATAACACAATGAAATCTAAACCATCCTGCCCTTTGCCCCCACTTGAGGGTGTGAATTGTCCCTTTGTCCAGTGTAACCATCTTCTTCTGTGTGTCACTGACCTGTCACTCACATGGTCACCATCCTGACGACACAGCTCTGTGTTCCAGTAACACTTGTTCTATATAACGACGACCCCAGGTACAAGGGTAATGATGCTAGCCATTTCACTACAGCACATTGCTGCAATCATTCTATTTTCTTATGAGTACTGCTGTCCATCTCACCCTGTGCCTAGTTTACAAATTATTTTTTTTCTGAATGTCTGAGGAAAACTTGTATATAAAGATCAGTGCTGTCACCAGTTTCAGATAGCCCTGGGATTACGTCCCCCATGCATAAGGGGAAATGGTCCTCTTTATCCATTGTCTGCCTTTAGATATGTTTTCTGGCAGCTGCAGCTGGATCGCAGTCACCTCAGGGAGTAAGTGACCCAACACTGCAATCTTCCCTTGCGAACTTTTCTTTCATTTACTCTCAGCGTAAAACAAATTACCAAGGAGCTTAAACCACACCCCTGGCTTGCCATTCTGTAGGTCAGAGGTGCAGGGAGCTTTCAGAGTCTCCTGCAGTCAAAATCTAGTTGTGGGCACAACACACCTGTGTTCCTTTCTGGAGGCCCCAGGAGAATCAGTCCCAGGCTCCTACCTCCAGATTGGTGGCAAAGTGCCATTCCCCATGGCCTGGGCTTCCACTGGGTAGCTCTTCCCCAAGCCTGCAGTCTCTGGCCTCTCTTGCCTCTCCAAGGGCTCCTGGGATTCGATCAGGTCTCTTACTCGGTGGCCCTCCCTAAAGGCCAGCTGTGCCGTAGGACTGCAGGCTTGTCTCACTCAGGGGTTCTGAGGCATAGGCTGTGGAATTCTGGGGACCCATGTCAGAAACTACGCCTGTTCAGAGCCACCATTAGCTGACAGAATCTAAGCTCCACAGGGCTCAGTTTGCTGAACTCTCACTGACAAAGGGAACACTCATGCCAGCTGAAGAATTGTGAGTGCCAAGTGCCACACTGGCATCGGGGAAGCCTTGGCTCTCTAAGGGCATCATCCTCGGGGCAAACAAGGAAGAACCTGCTAGAATGAGACTAGAAATCCAGCTCATGCCCGGGCCTTGTGCATGGTGGGACAAGAGACCCTTCCCATCACTCCCGCCACTCATTCCCTATTCCTGTCCTGGCTGAGACATGCCAGGGCCCTTGTGGGTAGCAATGTGATCACCCATCACCTAACTGGGTTTCCTTCTGCCTAGCTGGTGTTATGCCATTGTGTAGACACTGTGGCATGTATTTACACATGATGACTGTAAGAGGACAAGCGATCTCATGGGGCCAGTGACCTATACATAACCCCTTATTAACCAGAACGACATGTGAGGTGTCACTTGCCACCCCATCTCTGGGAAGAGGCTGCAGGACAGAGGCCTCAGGCCCTTGGCCATGCGTTCTGGCTCTGCATGAGTTAGCGGGTACGGTGGCTGCCATCCTGCCCCACATGGTCCCGCAGCCTGGGAATCAGGGTCTTTAGGCTGGCCTCCCACCTGGTGTCCTGATACCATCTGGGCCTGATTCACAAGGCCTGACAGGCCTCAGAATCTGCATTTCTAATAAGCTGTGGGGGCCACACTTACAGAAGCAGGGAAGGAGAGCCCTGCTGTGACACAGTGACCTTCACGGTTCTCCTCGGGGTCAGGGCAGCCCGTGTCAGAGCCAGGCTCATCTCTGGAATCAGGGGCGGCCTTGCCCAAGTGACTGCTCATCTCCTCAACCACAGCTGCAAAGCTCTGGCCTGAAGCTCACTGTGGGGCCAGGGGCTGATAGGCCTCCAGGACCCTGCGTGTGCCACAGGCCAACAGAGGTGTTAGGTTGCTGCCAGAAGGCCTGCGGGCAAATCCTTGGTGAGTGTTGGACTGATGTGCACCTGGCCCACCAGGCCGCCCCAGGGCGATTCAGCCCGGGACTCTGGGATGGCTCCCTGGTGCTAAGTTCTATAACCCGCATGCAGTGCCAGCTGCTCTAAGGACAGGATGTGGTGGGTGTGAAGAGCAAACGGGCACGTGGGGATGTGGACACAGATGCGTGTGATGTAGTGCCTGCTTGTGCGCGCACAGATGTGTGCGCAGGAATGCATACACAGAGCTGTTGTGTGTCCACACAGGTGCAGCCCACAGGGCTTGATAAACAGATGTTGACATGGAACATGTATGGAGATGCAGATTTTATTCATTTACTATGTTTTATGGCAAAGAGAAATGAGCCTAAGACCTTCACGCTGAGTTTCCTCCCCAGAAACTTTTATACTTGTATTTTGGACAGAGTCTTGCTAAGATGTTAAGCTGCTTCCTGTGGGCTCAAACTTGAGATCCTCCTGCCCTAGTCTCCCAGAGTGTGGGCCACCATGCCCAGACATAATATATAAACATGCAAAATAATATGTTGGTACATAGATAAAGCATGCACAGATATTAGTATACCTATGTTTAAAGATGCATATGCTTTATGTATAAATTTTATACATATAATATACATATATGTTATGTGCATTTATGTAGGCTACATGTATACACACATTTACATAAAAACATTTAATAATTTTTATCTTTTGAGCAAATGTGGTATAGTTAGACACATTACCATAAGAAACACTGGAAGTTCACCAAAACATAATTGTGTTTTTCTCTGGTAGAATTTTTTTATATGTTCTATCTTCAACATACATTTTTTTTTTTTTTTTTTTTTTTGTCTTTTTGAGACAGGGTCTCGCTATGCAGCTCAGGCTGGCCTTGAGCTCACTTTTGTAGCCCAGGCTGGTCTCGAACTCGCACCGATCCTCCTGCCTCAGCCTCCCGAGTGCTGGGATTACAGGCGTGCACCACCACACCCGGCTTCCAACATATATTTTTATCCTCATGTAATCACAACATGCAGGTCTAAACTCTACTGCACAACTGTTTTTTTCTTGTCTTCAGTTGCATCAAACTTTCTAAAACTTCAGCTTTCTAAACAGTGGACTGAGGAGTATAACTTAGAGCAGGCCCTTCTGTTCCTTGAAGCCCCAGCCCCTGCTGGGGAGCCCTGCAAGGCCTCACCTCCCAGTGCTCGCTCTACCCATGGAGTTGCACAGTCGCTGGGAGAGGAGTTTTGTTCTCTTAATTGGAAGCAGGGTCCCCAGCACCTGGAGCAGGGCCATGATGCACAGCTGCCGCATAGCTAAGCGAGTGGATGGGCCATCCCCGCAAGGTTCTCTTTAGACCAAAGGACAAGGGAACAAAAGACAGCCTAATGTCCAGAAGGGCTGCCCACTCCCTCAGAGGGGAAGGGAAGTTCTGCCCCTTGCTCAAGGATGGACAACAAGGCCAGCTAAACGCAGATCAGCAGGCATGACTGAGCCCGATCCGTGATAGAGTTTCAGAGGCTCCTTTCTGTGTCGCCTGGTTTCCTTAAGGGGTTGCATTTGTCTCCTGACGCTTAAGGACGTTTCACACAGCACCCACTGAGTTTCGAGTTTGGAGATTGATGTGAGAAAAAAAAAGCTTTGCTGTAAAGCAAGTGTCTGTATCATTTGGATGACACTGAAACCATGTTTTCTCAACATCACGTCCCGTGGGGTCAATCTGTAGTATCGGAGGACAGCGGAGGAGGACCATGCACTCCTTGCGTGGCATCTGCGGCCTGCTTGCGTGCCTCTCAGTCCTTCCCCAAGCTCTTGCAGTACTAGGGCCCGCTTTCACCTTCCTGCCTCTAGAGGGCGATAAAGAGCAGCCTGAGGCCATTCCCTTCTTAGCATGAGTTCCTTGGGGACCTTGGGTCAGCTGTACATCGGCAGCCAAACCAAGGCTTTGTTGCTGTGAGAACGCAACCCCAGTGAGGCCGCAAGAGACACTAAGAGCTCTCTATGGAGCCCACCTCTGCACCCCACTGCCAGACTTAGGAACGTGCAGAATTCTCAGGTGCCTTTGGGATCCAAAGATTTGGCCACATTCTGGACCCTACAGCCCTGGAAACCCTCATGACACAGCTCCACAATGGTGTCCTGGCCATGAGGCCCAGCTAGACACAGGCCCAGGTCTCAGGGTCCGCCCAGCCAGCTGTGCCTCATCCATCTAACATGAAGCACAGTGGCCAGCTGGATACCTCCCCCTTCTCAGCAACATCTTCTATTTGGCATCATCTGTCCTTGCTAGTGAGAGGGCCTTGGGCTCTCAGGAGCAAGTGATTTCCTGTGGCCTGTCCGGCCAGCTGGTGCTGTGAAAGCCACCACTATTAGCATCATCCATACATGAGTGCAGTTCCCGGTGCCACTCATGAAGAACAAACTTGAGAAGACTCCTGCTCTGAAAGAGCTCATATTCTACTTGTGGGTGGGGAAGAAACAGGGAAACTAGCAGGCCCATGACAAAGTGAGGGCCGTGGAAGTCCTGGAAGGTTCTAGAACAGTATTTTTTTTTTTTCTTGTTTCAGAACTTTTGTTTGTTTGATTATTTTTATGGCTGGCTCAGCCTGCCCTGAGGGCAGGGCTGGCGCAGTATGTGGTGCCGGGGATCGAACCGCGGTCCCTGAAGCTGCCTAAGCTTTCCTAAGCAGGTGCTTTAGACCACTGAGCCATCCTGCTTGGCCCCTAGAACAGTTTTCTATTTGAAACTCCCCCTCTGGCTGCTGCTCACAAACATAGAGGTTGGGCCAGAGTTCCTCTAGGAAGCCAGGTCCTCAGGCAGAAGGCAGGCAGGCAGCATGACCCCAGCTTGCAAGGCACACTGAGCAGGCCGCCCCATAGTCTGTGGTGATGGAAACAGAAAGGGTGAGTCGGGGCCTCTCTGTGCTCTGTGCTCTGTGCTCTGGCCCTTGCTGGTGTTGCGGTGTCACCTTGCTGAAATCCCCAACCATACAGAGGGTCTTAGTTACTCTTCTCTCGTTGCTGAGACAAATGCCCAACACTAAAAATGAGGGAAGAAAAGGTTTATTTAGCTCACAGTTAGTTATTGGAAGTTTCAGTCTATATTCAACTGGCTGCACAGCAGACTGGCACATGGCAGAGGGCAACCTTCTATGGTGGCAGCTAAGAGCAAGAGCACTAGGAGAGAGCTAGCTGCTGCTCAAGCAGCTAACTTCTGTTCCTACCTTACATTGAAACGTAAATCACCTGCCTAAGGGGAGGGGCAGTGCCCATGTCCACAATAATCAATTACAAATTCCAGAAACTGCCCCATGATTGCATGAGGCTTCGGGGGGACACCTATACACAAACCCTAACACAGGGGCACCATGTCCACCTTTTGAAGATGAGAAAATGGAAGCTTAGCAAGATTAAGTGGTCAGCAACTCAACTCCTAAGCCTTAGGGTGAGGCCCAGGTCCCTCTGCTGAAAGGTTGAAAGCCGTACATTCCCTAAAGACTGCCCTGCCTTGGCCATGGGAGGGAGTTGGGGTGCCAGAAACATTAGGTGACATTTTTGTTCTGCCTCAAGAAGCTATTCAGAGACCACTAAGAGGTACTTGAAGTAGAACTGCATGTTAGCTTAAAATATAAAAGAAGCAAAGTCTGGTGGTGCAGATCTATAATCCCAACACTCTGTAAGCTGGGGCAGAAGAATCTCACATTCAAATCTAGCTTAACTACTTGACAAGACCCTGTCTCAAAGCATATATATATATATATATATATATATATATATATATATATATATATATACTTCACTTTTCACTGTTCAAAATACTGTGGTAAAAATTAGGTCCTTAACTCTGGTGACAATATGAAATGTTTCAATCAGTTTGGAAAACTTCAGTGGAGTAAACGCCCACCTGCTGCTCAGCAGTTGGCCCTTGGGTCTTCACTGGGGAGAAATGAAGCCATGCCCACAAAAGACTTTAGAAGGATGATGCTTATGCCCCAAAACTTCGTCAACCTAAATACCTATGCCTGAGAGAATGGATCAACAGAGTACTACACAACAATGAAAAAGGAAGAATCATTGCTATAAGAATAGAGCCAACATCAAAAAAAATAAATAAATAAATAAAAAGAATAGAGCCAACATCATATGCTGAATAAAACAGGGCAAACATATGCATGGTGTAGACAATTGCATTCCCTGGAAGTTAGAGGAGGACAGGGCATATTAATCTATGGTGGTAAGAAAGAGATGCAGAGACCTTTCTGAAAGATGGAGGCATTCTGTACTTCAGTTGAAGAGGGGAATATGCAGGCATTTATTTCTAGAGTTTAAGCAAGATGGTCATGAAAGGACCAAGGAAAACTAACATATCTGTCAAATCTGAGGCTACAAGAAACTCGTGACAATGTAAGTCACCAACATGAGGCTCTCCAGGTGCTCTAATTTATGAGTGCCAGGGTCAGCACAGGGGTGAAGAGAGCAGGTGGTCACTACATGCCCTTCTCATCCCCAGCAAACAGGTAGGGAGCAAGAAAGAATTGCTTTTTATAAATCCTTGTCGGCATGGACTGTGCAACTACTCAGAATGCTCCTAGATGGCATGCCTGCACCCAAGTGTCACAATTAGGAAAAACTACTACCAAATCAGTCCTAGGACAAGGAAACTCGCAATCTTCCTGGCTTCCCAGCCCATACTTCATACCCTACACCCTTTAGTAGCCTGAGTCTCCTCCTCATCTTTCCTACCTTCCAGAACAGCCCCAGCCCCAGCCCCAGCCCTGTACATCTCAAAAGTGACTCATCCTGTTATTTCTTCTGATAAGGTTGGATAAGGGTTTGTCGATTTTATTTAATCTTTCAAAAAATCAACTCTTCGATTCACTGATTCTTTGTATTGTTTTCTTAGTCTTCAATGTATTTAATTTATGCTTTGATCTTTATCATTTCTTCCCTTGTATGAACTTTTGGCTTAGCTTGTTCTTTTTCCAGGCATCTGAGGTTTGCCTATAAGTTGTTTATTTGTGCTAACTCTTTTCCTGATGTTGGTATTCACTGCTCTAAATTTCCCTGTTAGGACTGCTTTCATTGTTTCCCCTAAGTTCTGATATGTCATATTGTTATTATCATTTAATTGTAGAAACTGCCTAATTTCTTCTTTAATTCCATCTGTGACATGCTGGTTGTTCAGGATGGTGCTATTTAATTTCCATATGTTGATGAAATTCTTGTGGTTTCTGTTGCTATTGATTTCTAATTTCATTGCATTGATATTATGCATGGAATAATTTCAGTTCCCCTGCACTTACTTAAGCATGCTCTGGTATGTGGTCTATTTTGGAGAAAATCCCATGTGCAGCTGAGAAGAGTGTGTATTCTGATACTGTGGGGTGAAACACTCTGTAGACACCTACTAAATCCATTTGTTGAAAAGTTTTGTTCAGTTCTGATGTTTCATTATTGATTCTTTGTCTAATTGATCTGTCTTTTTCTGACAATGGGGTATCAAAATTCCCCAGTGTAACTGCATTAGTGTTTATTTGATTTTTCATGTCTGTTAATATTTGTTTTATATAGTTGAGTATACTGGTATCATATATATATATATATATATATATATATATATATATATATGATACATGATTTCTATTTCTTCCTCTTGTCATCCTGCTATTTCTGAAATTAACTAACAGGTGGATGGCAATAGCTGTTGGTTTCTCTTTGGTTCTGTTGAGTTTGGGGCATTCTGGGAAGCCCTTTGAGGTCTTTAGGAAAAAGAGCATTGTGGGTGGGAGCAGTGGTGAGGTGAGCCAGGAGACAAGGCTCAGTTCTGGGGAAAGAGATCCAGGGTTCACCAGACTAAGGTCCATGCTTTTTAAACTTTTTTCATTTTTCCAGCCGGCAAACTGGAAACAGTCAAGTGGGCATTCACCTGGCCCCTGAGTTTCGTGTTATACTTCACTGTCCCCAACTGCAACAAGCCACGCTGGGAGAAATGGTTCATGGTAACATTTGCTTCCTCCACGCTGTGGATTGCAGCCTTCTCCTACATGATGGTGTGGATGGTGAGTGTGTGGAGGGCCCTGTGGAATTGCCAGATCTCTGCAGAAAGGGAAGTGCAGTAGACTAGATGGGAAAGAAGAGTTGGGGCTTCAGTCCAGTACCGATAGCCACATCAGCCAGCTATTGGTACAATAAGCTATGTAACAAATCATGCCTATACTCAGTGGTTTAGAGTGCGAGCTTTCATTATCCTCACATATTGCCAGGTTGACTGTGATGTGATTGAACCTAACTGGAGCTAACTATGCAGCTATGCTTTGAGCTGCAGGGGGCGCTACATCTTATTCAGGCAGCTGGCTGAGTCCGTATCTATTCCATGTGTTTAGTTGTTTTGGCCAAGGGATGTCTCTGGAATGCCACTGACTGGTATTCACTGGAATATAAGGGAGCAGCTTAGAACACTAGATGTCCCCAAGGTCTTCACATGGTTCTGGCTTGCCTGACCTCTGCTCATGCACACACTCCATTGGCCAAGTCCAGGGTTCGTGATAGGGGAGACACACTCCAGCCCCTGTAGTAGAGGCAGGGCAGAGCCACAGTCTGAGGACATAGAACAAGGCATGATGAGCGTGGGGGTGATGATCAGTCACCTTCTCCTATGTCATAGCTTTTGTCACTGTGACTGTATGCCTGAGGTAAACAGCTTATAGCAGGAAAGATACACCATGTCCTGCTTGACGACTGCGGTGAGTTGAGTCCTTGGTCAGCTCGCTTTGAGGCAAGAACACAATGGTGTAGGAAAGCCGAGCTTCTCATGGTGGCCAGGAACCAAAAGAGAGCCAGAGAGGAAGGGGCAGGGACAAGACAGAGATCCCAAGGTTACACCGCATTTCCTCTCCCCTTCAGCAACATCTCCTCCCCCGCTCCCATCACCTCCTAACAGTGCCATCCATTGTGGCCTCGCCAATGGGTTAGTCCACTAATAAGTTTAGAGCCCTTGTCACCGGATGACTTTCCAAAGCTCCACTCCATCACATAAGGAGAGGGGAAAAGTTTCATATCTGAAGCACAGCACCCCACCTTTCTAAGTCAGTTTCTTCAGCCAGGAGGCCATGCAGTTGGGCAACTGCTCATGTCATGGCCCTCCCTAAGGACAAGTTAACACTTTGGTGGCTGGTTTGTGTTAGGGCTCAAAAAAGCCCTACATAAGTCATTTTAAGAAACTATGGGGCGGGGAGATAGCTCCATGGCACAAGTGCCTGCCTGGCAAGTGCAAGGTCATGAGTTCGAACCCTGGTCACTCAAAAAAAAAAAGAAAAGAAAAGAAACTATGGCATGGATCATGTACTGCACCTGCTTACGACTATGCTTTTTAACCAGGGAGCAAGCCTGATTTGTTAGACTTAGAGTTGGACAGAAATTAAAAGCCGTGACAAAATTATGCAAATCCAAATTAAACTTACTGAACATTGGACAAAAATGTAAATATAAATTCAGGAGAAATAAACTTGGGAGATAACAATGACTCTGAATAGGATACGCTGGAAGTATTGCAATAGCAAATTTATAAACCTGATGCAACAAAATTCTTACTTATCCCTTGCCTTGACACCACAGCCAAACCTTCCTTCTTTCCTTCCTTCCTTCCTTCCTTCCTTCCTTCCTTTCTTTCTTTCTTTCTTTCTTTCTTTTTTTTCTCACTGAAATCCTAATAGTCAGCAGCTTCTCCCTCGTCCTAAGTTCGTGAATGTCTTAGCTGGTGCAGCCACTGACAGCTGTCGGTGACCTGTGTTTGGGGTAAGAATCTCCAGTGTCCTTCATGGGTTTTTTTGTTTTGTTTTGTTTTGTTTTGTTTTGTTTTGACACCCACTAGCCGGCCAGCTGAGCTCACTACAACCTTGAAAGCTTCCTGTAAACATCACTTCAGCCAGTGCCTGAGTACTAGGCCATCATAAATTTGGATCTTCTACCCCAATAGTGTTTCTCCCCAGCTTTACCCCTCTCTCCAGCTGCCTGCATCTCTTGTGAAGATCCAGAAGGCTGCTCTCCCCTGGAAAGGCTGGATTCTGTCACTGTAAAATCATCACTGTCCATTACCTCTGCATGGACCGAGACAGCAGACATTATCCCCAGAGAGGTGGCTCAGGCTGGAACCTCTCCTGAATATTGGCCATGGGATACCTGGGCAGGTGGGGCTCCCAGAAGACCTTGCTCACTGCCTCTTCTTGCTTCTTCCAGGTTACAATTATTGGCTACACGCTGGGGATCCCTGACGTCATAATGGGCATCACCTTTCTGGCTGCCGGAACCAGTGTACCCGACTGCATGGCCAGCCTTATAGTGGCCAGACAAGGTGAGGCTGCTGGGAACAGAGGGGCAAGGGAATTGGAAGGACTGCTCTGTGGAGGGGAAGGGGTCCCTGCAATTAATGGGAGTAGAGATCACACTCAAAAGGAGAGACAGAGTACTTGTGACCTCAATGCCAAGACAGTACAGGCTCCCTGAAGCCAGAGGGCCAGGGAAAGGGGCAGGAGGTTCTGCCTAAACAGAAGACAGGGACATCTTTCTGAGCAGTCCCCAGCCCTTCTGGCTGTGGTGGTGCCTTCTTCCTATTGACAATACCGAGAAACAGCAGTTGCCAGCCTTTCTTGAGGAAGGCACTTTAGGTCATCTTATTACTATGAGCAACTTTAGGACATAGGGGCAACTATTCTTTCATTTTCCAGATAAAGCAACTGAGGCTTCAAGAGATCAGACCCAATGCCTAAGGCTTCCCCAGCTGGGACACCGCTCAGAGTGAGAATTCCCAAGGTCCATTTCAGCATAGGACAGCAGCCCTGCTTCTAACCAGCCTCAGTAAGCTGCTGGAGACTCAGGAACCCAGGGTGGCCTTGCCCCTCCAGTGCCGCTGTCCCTCCCATCAGGTTGAAATGATGCTAGGAGGTATTTTAAAAATGTTTGCTGGAGCCGGGCGTGGTGGCTCACGCCTGTAATCCCAGCACTCGGGAGGCTGAGGCAGGAGGATTGGTGCGAGTTTGAGACCAGCCTGGGCTACAAAAGTGAGCTCAGGACCAGCCTGAACTGCATAGTGAGACTCTGTCTCAAAAAAGACAAAAAAAAAAAACAATGTTTGCTGACACATGTTTGCAGGACTTCATGGCCCCATTCTTCAGGGAGCTGGCGTGCGCACGCAGTGTGTCTTCATTCCATTCATGTCCCTTCCCTTCCGCTCTTCATCCTCCAGAGGGATTTATTTTAAACAAACAGGGCACAGCTACCAAACCTCATAGAATCCTCTAGAACTCCTCCTGAGACTCTTCCACCATGTTGTCTTCCTCGCACTGATTATCCAGAAGGAATAAAGATGGTTGCGGCAGTTGGGAAGTAGGGCTACCTTCTAGATGCTTTCTACAAGGACAACTCCAAGTTGCCAGGACTTTTGGAACCATTTTTTGGTCTTCTCAGTCCCCAGTGTGACTCAGGAATGGCTCTGAGAGGGAGGATTCAGAGTTTGAGCGTCAGGGTCAATGTGTGACATGGTGATGACCACAGGTTGGGGACATTCTGCACTGCACTGCCCTTCCACACTGCCTCTCTAGAGCTGCCTCTTGTCCTTACAGGAATGGGGGACATGGCTGTGTCCAACTCCATCGGCAGCAATGTGTTTGACATCCTGATCGGGCTGGGTCTCCCCTGGGTGCTACAGACACTGGCTGTGGACTACGGATCCTATGTAAGTGACTTCGCCATAGCGTGCCTTAAACCCAGAGCCACATGGGCTAGTGTTAGGGCCTTGGCCACTAGGACTTGGTCTCAGGATAAAGGATTGTGGAAATAGCAGCACAGGGAAAAACACGTTCTTCTGCCAAGAAGTCAGGCTCCTGGGGACTTCAGACCCTCAGGGCAGGGCTGGACAGATGTTTTGTGTCAAGGGCCAAAAAGTAAATATTTCAGGCCTAGGGGACCAGATGGCCTCTGTCACAGCTCAGAATAGGAAGTGTGGTTACTCTGAAACAGCTTTAGTTCTGGAAAGTGAAATCGGAATTTTTATAATTTTCCATTTCATGATATCTTATGCTTCTTTTGAGTCTTTTTTCGGCCATTTAAAAACATTCTGACTATTCTAATCATGAGCTATGCAAAGTCAGTTTGTGAGCCACATTTGGCCCCTGGATCAGAATTTGCCAGTCCTGACTTTAGTATCTTTGTACTCACTTTGTTTTATTCCAAGTTAAATGATGCATGTGAGGGAGAAGCTGAAAAGATGTCCAGTTTGGGCACTGAACAGGTGTTGTCCCTTGGGTGGCCACAGGATGCCAAGTAACCTTGCTAAGTCCTACAATGCCAATAAGAAGACTATTGTCAGTCAGGCCCTTACGATTTGACTCACATCAGCCAAACTTAACAAGTGTTTGGTATATAGGTTGGTCAGGCACGAAAGTACCAGTCAGAACACATATTTATCTGGGAGCAATCTGTTCTCTGCATTTCTGGAGACAATTCCTGCATGGGAGGTATTTGGAGATTCCACAACTACCTTCAAGTTAGATAGGCTAGACACAGGAATCAGTAGCAGGTTATATGTGTGGTTGGGGTTTATTACAGCAGAGCGCATACATTAAAAAGCATCAGGAAATAGAAATGCAGCAGAAACCTAGAGAGGCTGGGAGCGGGCATGCAACTGCTTTGCTCCTGGATCATGGGAGACGTACTTCCTTGCTAGCAGTGAACCACAGGGACATGTGTGACATGTCTCCATCCAGGACAGTGCTCTGAGCCCCAAGATTGCTAGGGAGGGGGCTGGCCAGAGGATCATATCTGTGGTTGGTGAGTCCCAGAGCCAAGCACAGCGCCAGCCATACCTCACAGAGCTTTCAGGCATCTAGGCCACCAGTGCAGCATGCTGGATCGATGTGGGTGCAGGAGCCATCACCACTGCTCTGGGGCTCCAAGAGCCGCATGTTTGGGGCTCCAGCAATGGGCCTGTTTCTGCCTCCACACCCACAGAGTACAGGGTACTCCTCTTCTGTCCCACATGCTAGCCCACCATGGCTCACACACACGGACATCCTCCCTCCTGTGCACACATTCTGTCTGCCCTCCCTCCAGCAGAGCTCCGCCAATGCTAGTGTTTAAACTCTCTCAGGGCTAGCTCTCCACTTCCTTAATGGATATGTCACCATAATGTTCTTCAGCCAGTGTTAAATGAATCTCTTGGAGGCTTTCTACAACTGCCTAGAATGAACCTTTACTTTTTATTCTTTCTCTGGCAGTAAAACTATGTGCTTTATAGGCAATCACAGAATGCTCTAGACCTGCACCTGTGCAGTAGAACTTTCTGGTTTGCTGGGAAGGCTCTGACCTGCTCTGGCTGATACAGAAGCCCCCAGGCACTTGTAGCTCACAAGCACACCATATGTGACTGCTGCAAATCAAGAACTGAATGCTCACATTTTATTTCATTTTAATGACTTTAGGTAGCCACATGAGGTTGACCTGTTGAAACCAGTTCTAGAGAATGACATAAAAACGATCAACAAACTAATCCACACATAATTTTTGACACCATTTCAACATATTTGTATCTCTAGGTTGTTTTAGATAGCTGAGATTACATTAGCCAGACATTTGGTTCATTGCTTTTTTTTACTATATCAGAAACATGTTTCTTAAAATCTTTATTTTCAAAATTGGTCTAATATTAAAGCACATATAGCTTCCAAATTTTATTTAACATGATATCATTCTTCTTGAACACTTATGCTGCTCTGAGATTCTTTTTTTATGTTATAAGTAGCTCTATACATCTGGCATCTTTGTTCATCAGTTTGTGAATTTTGGCTGTCTTTGAGACCGGCACATGTGATCATTTTGAGTATGATCTAGTAGTGAGACCCTGAATACCCTGTAGACCCTTCCCTAAAAATAAAAAAAAAAAAATTTACAAAAGACCAGCACATGAATCTATTGTGAATTTCAACTGCTTTGGTCTCCTCGGCTTCAGACTAGAAAGCAGTTGCTAAAACAAGACAATAAAAGAAAAAAATAACTGTGATCTAAGCAACCCAAAAAAATCCAGTTCTGGATAACTGTGTTCACCACAGGCACCCTCCCTGTCCAGGGAAGGTGAACAGCAGGCTCAGCAGATAAGAATACTACCTGTGTCCTGCTGGCCCATTGCATCAGGCAGCTCCATGTTACCAAAACTAAGTGCCAGAGTCAACTCACTTATCAGAGGAAAGGGTTGTTTTGCCTCAGTATTTTGGAGGGTTCAGTACAAGCTCAGGGTCACCATCGCTTTGAGATTGTGCTTCCAATCAGTGGTAGAGTGAGTGCTCAGCTCATGAGCCAAGAGCCAGAGAAAGAAAAGGCGGGTGGCAGGGTTCCTGCTGCTCCTGGAAAGAAAGGCACAGCCACAGTGGCCCAAGGGGGCCCACTGTTAAAGATCCTCAGCACCTCCCAGAGGTTCTACCCAGAGCACTGGGCTTAGAGCACCTATGGGCCTCGGGGGAAGCTACCCACATGGACCACACTGCCACGGGGCCTCTCTTTTATTTTACTTTGATTATGGGATACAGTCATGCAAGGTAACATCAGAAAATTTCAAAAACAAAAGTAGTACTCATCGCAGAAGTAAGCCAGATTCTCCTGTCAACTTGGATACCTTCCTGTCTGAATGTGGCTCCCAGAACTGAAATTTCAATGCAGTTAGTTTCATGGTCTTCACAAGTGGCCTCCTAGCAGTCAAGCCTCTGCTCTTCCCAGCATTCTCCAGAGGACAGAATATCAAGCATGGGCTCATATCAGTATTTCCAACAGCTATGAAAACATGCCCTTTCCAGGTCAAACTATCTAGCGACAGGGTGACATCAGCAGACAGAAATTCAGGCCCTATGAGATGTTTGGCCTATGTCTGTTTGTATTCCATCTGACTATGACATAATTGGGTCACTCTGATCATTTTGCTAGAATTATACAAAAGCCACATGTAGCCTTATAATTGGAGCTCTCCTTTATCCTTCACACTGTGGGGGGGGGGCACAGGAGACCCAGCCGTTCTGTGGTGGGCACCATGGTACACGTGTAGGTTGTCTCAGGGGAGATCGTGTTGAGGAGTTGTACGCAGAGTGTGTTATGTTGCATTTGCATCCACAGTGTGCAATTTCTGTCACCAATGCAAAAAAGAGCTTCACTCTCTTCCAGAGAGACAAGCATCCATACCTCCTGCTGAAAAGAGATTTACTTTAAACCTAGAACTTCAAAGGAAAAGCCTTTGAGTAACCATTTTGGGGGTAATACCCACAACTTAGGAACCATTGGAAGCCATGTTGCATTCTCCCTAAAACTACCTATTCCAAATCCTGTATTTCATAGGTAGTGGTCACTTTGGCTATGATGAAGTTTGCAGCCTGAGTCAGGCTGGATGTAAATGAGGAAAAACAGTGGCCAGGGGGCCGGCGGGATAGCTCAGTGGTTTCGCCTGTTTGGGAAAGCTTGGGCAGCTTCAGGGACCGCGGTTCAATCCCCGGCACCACATGCTGCGCCAGCCCGGCTCTCAGGGCGGGCTGAGCCGGCCATAAAAATGAGTGAATAAACAAACAAAGGTTCTGAAACAAGAAAAAAAATAAATAAATAAAAAATTAAAAAAAAAAAAAAAAAAAAAAAAAAAAAAAAAAAAAAAAAAAAAAAAAAAAAAAAAAAAAAAAAAAAAAAAAAAAAAAAAAAAAAAAAAGAAAGAAAAACAGTGGCCAAGCAGTGGGCAAGCTGAGTCTGGTGAGAGCCATAAAGACAGCCCTGGCCCCTGAGAGCTGCTAGCAGGCCATTTTTACTTAGTTCTATGCTCTGTCTAGGAAATCCCCCCCAACAGCAGACAACCTTATAGCAGGTGACAAAGGTCCCTCCTGGAGGCCACTGTCCTATGATTCTCAAGGCCATCCCCTCAGTGTCAGCTGAGATCTTCCCTGTGACTGCCCAAACCTAAGTCAGATGTTACTCCTGTATTGTCCAGAAGTTCCTATCAAAGTGGTTGCCTTTTCCCTTGGAGAGTAGCAACCAATCTTATTCATTTACTGGTTCTTCTGGGTCTGTCACAGTGCCCAACAGGTGCTTGTTGGATGGGTGGACGGATGAATGAATCATGGATGAACGGATGGATGGATGGATGGATGGATGGATGGATGGATGATGGGTGCATGTGTGTGTGCATGCATGCATGAATGGAATCATGCATGCATGGATGGAAGGGAAAGGGATCAACTGGTCTAAGATAATTTTCTCTTTAGTGTCTCCTCTCCTAGGAGGCAGACACATAAGCAGAACAGAAGAAGGAATGAGAGAGCCTGAGAAAAGAGCAGGAGCCAAACCCAATGGCAGTGGCTGTAGAGACGATTCACAGAGCACTGCCATCCTCCAGGCCCTTAGGGACACTGTGCATACCTGTCTTATCTCACTGACCCAGCAGCATACTAAAGAAAGGACTGTGTCTGCAGCCCAGGCCAGTGCACAACCACATTGTGCCAGGAGTGTGGTGGTAGTGCAAGAATAGGCTTGTGCAGGCTGGGCGTGGTGGCGCACACCTGTAATCCCAGCACTTGGGAGGCTGAGGCAGGAGGATTGATGTGAGTTCGAGACCATCCTGGGCTACAAAAGTGAGCTCAAGGCCAGCCTCAACTGCATACTGAGACCCTCTCTCAAAAAAAGACAAAAAAAAAAAAAAAGAATAGGCTTGTGGACCAGAGGCTCCTTGTGAGGGCACAAGGAGCACTGGGAGAGCAGACAGCCACTCTGGAAGGCAAAGCTGGCATGATGTGGTACAGTGCAAGAAGTGGTGCCACTCTGAACTCAAGGAGCAGGAAGAGACTGTGCTCTGGACTATGAATGACAAGAGAAGGCCAGGCCTAGGGCAGCTGTGCATGCGCAGAGGGTGGGAGCATCAGGAAGAGGGGCTGCAGGTGCAGAGACACTGGGGCAGCCTCTGACCAAGGGCAGGGGATGCCAGGTGGTGGGCAAGTGGGATGGGGCACGGGAGCACCCAGTCCCCGGGGCTGGGCTGGGCCCACACACATTACTGGCTGGTGCTGCGCTCTTCTCAGGCCAGGGAGCCAAGACCCATAGAGGTTTGATCACAGCCACAGGCAAAGAACACTGTGTTCCTTGTCTCTGCAAGGCACCGAGGCTCAGGGGAGACAAAAGGGGCTGTTGCTAGGCCTGGGATGGGCACAGGAGCACGAGGCGGCATCGGGGATGGAAGGAGATGGCGCCTGTCCCTAAGTGTGGCTCTGCTCCAGATGAGCCAGAATCTGCTTATTAAAGCTGAGATGGCCTCATCAACTTCCCACAGAGAAGGCACTGCAAGAGGAGAGAACTCCTCACCCCCAGATTTCCATTCTGAAAGTACCACAGATGCTGTGGGGGCTACAGTCCTCTCTACTCTGGGCTGTCATGAGTGACCATTCTACTGGGGGCTCCTGGTTGAGAATCAGATGGGTAGGTCTGGGCCCTTTCTTCAGGAGCACCCTGGACTCTGACCCTGGGCTCTCCCTGCCTTTCATTGGGTGCCGCTGGGTGGCTACTTCCCCAGGTTCTGCACTAGAGAACATCACTGCAAAGCTGCACCCCGAGACATAGAAATCATTTGGTAAAATGAGCCCAGTTGCAGAAGAACAGACTCGGGCCTCATTAGTTGCAAGCATGCAGTCAGCCCTGCTCCCCACCCCGCTGCCCCCCAGTAGGGGGGGACTCTGTTTCTGAGTGCCACTTGGAGGCCTTCTCCCACACAGCACAGTGCTGACCCCTGGCACATCTCTGCAGCTGTGGCATCAGAACCATATGCCCCGCGTGGGCTTAATGGCTTCTCTCCACTTCTCCAGGGACCTGCTGGCAGCTCTGAAGCAATTTTCCATCTTGTCCAGATAGGATTTCCAAGTCATAATTATGGGATAATTACCACCCAGGCAGCTGTCTTGTGGCTGACATTAGGTTCAAACATTTGGCGGTGAGGGATGCTAAAGGCCCTTTTGTAGATTTTGACACTTCTTAGCACTATGTGACTTGCTCAGGAGATAGCCAGTTACCCAAGTGCCTAAAATAAGAGATCTATTTCTAAAAGTCAAAGTTGAGGAAAATGAGCACTTGTTGTCCCAGCATGATGAATATCTGTCCATGAGACGTGGCAGAAGGAGGGGCCACCACGCATGCTGCAAAGAAGCCGGCTCAGACCTTGTATGGCTGAGCTGGGGCTTCAAATGTAAAATAAACCCAGGAAGCAACGGGAAGAGAGAAAAGAGGCATCTGTCTTCTCCCCTCCCAAGTGAGCTGAAGTCCAGCTCACTTCAGAATCTGTAGAGGCAGCCAGGAACGGCCCCACCCCACACCTTCTGCACAGCTTCTTCTTTAGATCGAGCATTCACTGGACACCTAAGATGTCCTGCTAAACTGGGCAGGACATCCTGTGCTGCTGGGTGGGCACTTAAAGAAGGCCCAGTGATGAGGAATTCCAGAGGGCAAAGCACATCTGTCCATGGGCAAACTGTGTGTGGGTCATGGCAGTGTGTGGCAGGAACTGACACCCTGGAACCCTGGAGAGAAAGAGACTTAGCCTGAGAATCTGAGATGACTAGGGCACACAGGCAGAAAGCACTGAGGGGACTTTTAGCAAGAGGAGGAACAGCCAGCTGAAGCCGGGCATGGTGGCTCACACCTGCAATCCCAGCACTCAGGAGGCTGAGGCAGGAGGATTGGTGCGAATTCGAGACCAGCCTGGGCTACAAAAGTGAGCTCAAGACCAGCCTGAACTGCATAGTGAGACCCTGTCTCAAAAGGACCAAAAAAAAAAAAAAAAAGAGGAGGAACAGCCGGTGAGAGACCAAGGTGACAGGGGTTGGCGACCAAGGGACCCAGGGCTGCTCTGTGGCTGGGGCAGGGCTGGGGAGAGACAGAGTAGAAGGATGGGTGGGAGGGACAAAACCAGAGAAAAAGGCCACATAACGAAGGGTACCACAGGCCACGGACACAGAGTAATGAAGAGCACCCAGGGAAGAAAGATTCTGACCCTTCATGGGGTAAGAGTGGGGACCATAGAAAACCCATGGCAGCAAGACCGGGTAGGAGGTGCCTACCTGAGAGAGAAATAAAATGACTTGGCAGTGAAATTGGTTAGCTGCTGCTACTACAATGTTGTGTAACAAAAATGCTCAAACTGGAAATAGCATTACATCCATTCACGCGGGTTCCTCCCTCCGCATCTGTAGGGTGACAGATGTTTGGCTAATCTGGGGTTGGTTCCAAGCTTCAGGTGAGTCTGGCTGAAGGGTCTCATATTTGGACCAGTGGCTTCCTGAGACATCGTCTTTCCAAAGAAAGACAGGAGCATGAGGGGCCACATGCCCTCTGCACACACAGCCCCACTTCCTGTGTGGTGGACTTACTGATCTCCAGTTATCCAAATTTACCATGGCATCCCACCCAACATCAGGAGGTAGGAAGGTACTTCTGCCCCTTGCAAGTGTGTGGAGGTAGCATCTTGCCCAGAGGACGAGGGGGACGCAGCAGCTCTGTGTACAGGAAAGACAGAGGACAATGGAATCAAAGCAAGAGGCTGCAGACAAAGGAAGAGCAGGACCTGGTGGGGGGCTCAGGCTCAGCTCCAGCCATCTATTAACCAGAAAGTGAGCGGAAGTGAGTCTGGAAAGACAAAGACCTGGCAGTGCAGGCATGCGCTAGCCATCGTGGAAACAAGATCTGAATAGGAAGACCACTGAGGACTGGATCAAGGTGATTCACTCTCAGTTGCACAGTTATATTGGCCACTATTCAGAAATGCATTAGAAAGCAAGAGTGAAAGAGTCAGAAAACCAAAGATAAGAGACACTGGTGGAGGTGGAATGAGTGGAAATAAAATGAGATTTGTTTAGAAAAGAATTGACATGATTTCCTAATGAAAGGGATAAGACAAAAGAGAAATTGGAAGTAACTTCTGGTTCTTTGCTGGAGGAACTCTAAGTATTGTGACCATAAATGGAGGGGACTGATGAGTCTGGAGCATATCTGAGAAGAAAGAACCGAGGTCCCGTTTAATTCAGAGGAAGTTTGATGTGCTTGAAGCTCGCTGGGTGGAGCCATCACAGAGGCAGAGGAATGGGTGGGTGGGAGGCTCTAGGAAGAGGTCTCTCTGCAGGGGCGAACCTGGGTCAGCTGCGCTGAACTGGTGTTTAAAGGACAAAAGTCACAAAGGAAGTAAATGGGGATGAGGAGAGAACTCAGAACCATAACCCGATGCTGGGTGGAAAAGCCACCTAACCAAGTGGAAACGGGGAGATTGGAAGAAAATGAATCCTGGACCTGAAGGAGTGTGTCAGCTCTCCCGGACGTGCTTCTCAGATACGACCTTCTCCAGGAAGCTGACCCCTGCCAGATGTAGACCCCTGTGTGTCCCTGGCTCTCCTGCAGGGGCCAGAGCTGCATCTCACTCAGCACCCTGTAGAGGCCTAGAGGATGAATCCACAAAGCAAGCTGCACCCAGTGGCTCTCATGTCACCGTTGCTCTCCTTCAGGCACTCGTCCTGAGTACCTGGAGCCTGAGTCCCCCTGCCAGAAGTAGCCTTCCCTTCCTGGAAATCCCAGGCCCAGCCCTGGAGAACCAGGGGCTGGGCAGTTCCCACAGGCTGCAGAGAAGCGACTGTGGGTAGCCTTGGATAAGCTCCCTGCACGAACACCGCATTGGATTGCAGTGTAGACAGAATGCTGCTTCCCACCAGTCTGCACACTGTTCCCTCAAGACCTGGGGAAGCCAACTGGGGGTAGTTTGGTGGCATCGTAACATTAACCTCTCAGAGTTGCTCTAGAAGAGCAGCAGTGACACTAGCTGCCCCTTAAGCCTAGAACCCTGGGTTTCAGCCTCTGGGTTAGGACAACTGGGTAATGTTTTAGGGGAGGCAGGATTATGACAGATCCCACATGGCAGGACTGACCTGAAAAATTGACTGGGTCTCTCTGCTCACCATATAGGTCCTGCAGAAGCTCCTCAGTCCTGAGACAGGGACTTGAGGGAGGAGGGTGGTAGAGTAGGACAGTATAGGGTGACCACAGAACATCAGGCAGGACAGGCACAGCCAATGGCGGCCACATGAAGAGGCTATCACTATGGTTGGCCTCCCTGGGAGCCTCTGGGAAGAGGGTGCAGCCTCACCTCTGAGTGGCCCTATCTGCACAGTCATGGGGACAGGAGTGCTTCTTTACTCCTCAGTTACCATGAGAAGTGGCTTCCAGGGCTGACAGTGTGTCACTTCTACATTCTAGGTGAAAGCTTGCAGGTGCTGGCCGCTGGGAGCACTTGGTGATGTTGGGGTTGCTGGTGTGGGTAGGGCAGTGGTTTGAGTCTGTCATACCATGGAAACTTGACCCCTCCCATATGGCATGTTAATGGCATTTGGCAGTGGGGAAGTATTAAGACTGGATGTGGACATAGGGTCAGCTCCACAGTGGCACCAGGGGCTTCAGCAGAAGAGGAAGCAAGACTTGAGTTATTATAATGCCCCGCACCAGGTCAGGGTCCACCAAAAGCTTCTCCACATGCCAATAGCAGCCAGCTGGGATGGGATCTAGAGTCCCTGGCATCCAGCACCACAAGACAACTTCTATTCTCTGCGCATTAGCTGGTCTCGGGCACTCTGTCACAGCAATTGAAAGTGGATAATACAGATGGAAGGGTGGGAAACCAGTGACACCTGGTACCATGGCCACTGTGTCTCCTACAGTTCTTCCAGGCCATTTACAAAAATGACAGGCTGGAAAGGCACAGCTGTGACTTCCAAGAGTTGGAAGATGAAGAAAGAGGAAGATCCTTGTGCCTGGCAGGGAGACTCAGTGTCCGAGCTAGCAGGGAAGTGCTGGCCTCACTGTTCACCAGCCTTGCAGCCTGCAGTAAGCGCTTTACCTCTCTGAGCCTCACTTGCCTCCTCTCCCAATGGAGAGCAAAACATGTAGTGTTTGGGGGAAGGACAGGATGGAGGGCCATCAGCTATGGGGAAGTGGCTGCTCACTTTCTCACCCCTTTGCATGGTCCAGGGGAGGTGTCCTGTCAGTGATGTTACCCAGAGGAAGCCAAGGTTAGGAAGACTCCTTGGGAAACTATACCCAAACTACCTGAGCACAGAAAGGCAATATGGTATGCAGGTTGTACACACATTAGCAAAAACCCAGGGGCTTCTTAGTTTTCCCACAGAATGTGTTGGTTGAGTGGAGCTGACCTCAGGCTGTGGAGAAGTCAGGGGAATCAGGATGCTGTAGGCTGGAGATGCTGGGCTGCAGGCAGGCTTGGGATGGTGCCTGGAATGCTGTGTAGACCAAGGCATGATGGGGTCTCTGCATACTAGAAGCAGGCGCCCCTTGTGGGCTCCATTCCTGTTGACTTTAGAAGCAGCCAGCCTGTGTCTTCTGCAACTACTGTCAAGAGGGAATTGTGAGATCAAACCACATGTTCTGGAGGTGAAAATAAAAGCAGCATGCAACGTCAGGACTGGACAACCCCAGGGAGCACCCCCACCGGCTTAGCTCCATGTTGCCATAAAGGGCTTCCATGTCTGTGCCTCTGAACCTCATGCATTAGGGCAGGGAATGGGGAGACACTGCAGCTGCATGGAGCACAGGCTTCTTCCTGAGATGATCTGAGTGGCGAAGGGTTCTGTAGCCCCCAGAGAGAATTCTGTGGAAATGTTTCCTACTTCCACTGAAGCATAGTTACCTGGACACACCCATTTTTAGGGATATGCATGTTTTGCTGTGTGCTGATCATTCCTTAAAAGAAATGGTGATCTCCTACAGAGACCAGCCTGGCCAACCCTTCCCATGGTCAAATTTACTACAGAAACCTCCACTCTCACCTGATGCCACCTACCCACACACCTATGTACTCAGAGTCTGTAGCAGATGCCCACCTAAAATGTGTGAACCAGGGGACAAGACACTGGGATGGCCAAACTCAAGACCAGGGTATCTGCACTCAGGGTACCTGTGCCTGAGCGCAGGCAGGAGAGAGCTCCTTAGGAAGGTGGCGAACTTCAACTTGGGGCAGGATGGGCAGAGCACAGCAGAGGAGGAGGGGAATACGCTACCTGGCTGCACTCAAGGTCCCAAGTTAGGACAGGATTATGCCAAGTTGGCAGGTACAAACGGGGTGAATTGGTCCCATTTGGAAAGGTTGTAAAGGCTCAACTACAGGGAGGAACTTTCAGGTATAGGACAGTGACTCTGCGTTCTCAGTGGAGCCTGGGTTCACCTTTGCTATCTCTATCAAATAGTATCCCACTGACAAGAAGGCACCGCCATACAACACTTTTCATTTTGGCTTTGAATTATGAAAGCAGGTCATGAACTATGAAACACACTGTACTGGCCCCAGACAGGAGGCAGCTCACATGGAAAATTAAGCAACCTATGGTTTATTTGTACTGGTACTTTATACAGTGAATGATCAATGACTCAACAAAAACCATGAAGAAAGCTTAGCAAACTGTGCTGAATAAAGGAATGATCACACAAAAGGCTACACATGGTAGGACCCTGAGGAGGCACAGCAGCTCAAGCAAGAGGAACCAGGCACATAGCAGGACCAGCAGGTGGAGAGAGTGCTGAGGGTGAGAGGCCTGTGGACCATGGGGCAATTTGGGCTATGTGGATGCCCCATGTCTGTCAGAACCCATGGGACAGTACAGTGATGATTTATTAATTTCACCCTATGACCATTGCATCTAAAAGTAAAAGACACGTGTACTATAATTGAACCATGTGTAAGGAGATTTGGGCAAGCATGTTGAGGAGTAGAGGATCCTCAATCCATGGTCCTTAATCTTTCCTATGCATCAGAACCACTTGGAAGGCTGTTGAACATGGAAGGCAGGGCCCTCACCCCAGAATTCCTGACTCAGGGGTCTAGGAGGGACTGGAACCAGGCACCCCTCACAAGTTTCCAAGAGACATGCTGCCCCAGTCCAGAACCTCCCTTTCAGGTCCACTGCTCTCAGGCACTGCTTCTATTTTAGGGCAGCCCTATGACCTTGGTCAAGGGCAGAATCAGCATCCTTTCTACAGTGTGGGAGAAAGTCTGTGACCTTTATTGGGCAAATCAAGCTCTCAAGGTTCTGCCTGCTCTTACCCAGGATTATAGGCAGAATCACTGTACCTCTTTAAATGTAATCCAAATGAACTTTAAAAATAACCAAGATTAAACATCTTGTGCTTTCATTCAACCACCATGTGTGTGTGCTGGCCACCATATTGGAGAGTGCAGATAGAGTACATTTCCATTACTGCTGAACGCTCCATTGAATAATATTGTCTGTAAGATTCCAAAAATTGTACCACTATCGAGTACACTTTCCCCAATATTCTTCTACTAAGGTACAAAAGGCAATTTCAACCCTTTCCTCTTCTGTGCTTGCTCACATAGCATCTCCTTCATCTGTCCCAGCACGGTAGGGAAAGAGCACAGATGTTGTAATGCAAGAGTAGAGAAAGTTCATTACACACCCATGTGATGAAATTCATCCTAAAAGCAGTATGAGTCTGAGAAAGCAGAGGCTCTGGTAAGTCAGGTTGGCAGGGGTGTTGTGTGGTCAGCAAGGATCCCACAAGACATGCTGGAGGACCTGAGCAGTCTTGGGGCAGGGGGCAAGCTGGAGCAAGGCTGGTTGTCAAAGGTAAGGACTGGACCAGGCTGAGAGTGAACAAGACAAGGACAAACCTGTTTTCCAAGTATGCTTCCGAAGTTTGCTGCCCTGCCTGCGGGCTGCTCTTTGCTCCTAGAGACGACAGTTGCATGCATGTCCTGTGCTAAGCATGTGTCTTTTGGGGACATCTAACTGCCGGACTCTTTCTTTTTACAGATTCGACTGAATAGCAGGGGACTCATCTACTCTGTGGGACTGCTCCTGGCCTCTGTCTTTGTCACGGTGGGTCTGTAGCGTTGCTTCCATTCTTGAGTTCACCCATTCTTCCCCTCCCCAGGCTCTTTGTGACCACATAAGCCTGCCCATTGCTGGATGGGGACAATAGTCCTCCAGAGGCTTCACTTCCTGGGAGAACACCTCCACCCCTTCTGCAGGCAGCCAGCCTGAATCTCAGAACTAGCACCACATCTCATGTCAAGCCCAAAACATTTTCTCAAACAAAGGAGAACTTCACTTCTTTCAAAATTAAGCCTCAAGGGTAGATCTCAATTCATTGATTGTTTCAGGTTATAAAACATCTGTATAGAGCCAGGCATGGTAGTGCACTCCTGTAATCCCAGCACTTGGGAGGCTGAGGCAGGAGGATCTGTGTGAGTTCGAGACCAGCCTGAGCTACAAAAGTGAGCTCAAGGCCAGCCTGAGCTGCATAGTGAGACCCTGTCTCAAAAAGACAAAAAAAAAAAAAAAAAAAAAAAAAAAAATCTGTATAACACCATGGATATGAATAATACTCAGAGACTAGGAATATATTTTATTTACCATGCACTTTTTATACCATTCCACTGTCCTGGCCATTGCTCCTCATGTATCATTTTATATTTCAAATCTCACTGATGAGCTGGGTGGGAAAAATTCACACCAGTGCAGGGACTGGCTGCAGGAAGTGTTTGTTCATTCATACACCCATAAGTATTAAAACGCAATATGCTTTTCTCCTTGGTGGAGTATGGAAATTCAAGAGGGCCATTGGGAAGCAAGAGAGGTAGCACAGGCTAGGAGTTGGTGTCGAGAGTTTAGGAGTACAAATACTCCCACCACAAAGGTACAGGTTTATGTACTGTATTCTTTAATAGCTTAGGCAATTCCCGGATCTGGTGGGAGGTGCAGTCCTAACGCTTTCAATAACCACGTATTTTGCCAAAGTGCTTTGCTCATTTGCTTTCCCACTGGAAAGAGGCTGAGTGTTCTTCAAGGTCCTAGGCAGCTATGGCTTTCCCTAGCACCCTCTGAGTCTCTCTGTGTCTGCAGGTGTTTGGTGTCCACCTGAACAAGTGGCAGCTGGACAAGAAGCTGGGCTGCGGTTGCCTCTTCCTGTACGGTGTGTTCCTCTGCTTCTCCATCATGACGGAGTTCAATGTGTTCACCTTCGTGAACTTGCCCATGTGTGGGGACCACTGACTGCGGCCGCCACAGAGGCCCACTGGGCTCCTTCCTTCTGTGCAATATGAGACTGGCCGCACCCCGAGTTGTGCTGGCCTTGGGGTTACAGCGCTGTCTTTTCTGTGCTGTCCACAGGCCTCCGCTGCAGCCCTGGTGGCTCTGGTGTTCTGCCATGTCCCCAGCTCCCTGCCTCCTGGTCCTACCTCCCGCTGCCCCTCCCAGTGAAGACATCTGACACCCATGTGACTTTCCAAGCTCCCTTTCTGAACGGTGACTGAGATTCTAGAACAAAACTGGCTGCTAACTGGCCTGAGCCAGACACAACTTACTATGGTCCCTCCTCCTTTTTTAAGTTATTTGATGGAAGACTACCCTAATTTATGACCTGAGACTGTGGAAGAAATAGAAAGGAGAGGATCCACAATGACAGGGACTGTTAGGGATGGCATGGCTCGGGGAGATTCCTAGGTTTCTGGGCTTAGGGGTTGTTTTGTTTTGGGGGAGGGGCCTCCCCCTTCTATCCCTTTTCTTCCAGAGGTAGAAGACTTCCCTTGTGCCATCTCTCCCTGGGCTTTGGACTAATAACACAGGTGGTCTACGTGTCCTCGGGGGTGACCCCCAGCCTGCCAAAGCTGCATGGATTAGTGCCTAGTCCAGGACTGCTAGGCTGGCTAAAGCCACTGAGAACTTACACCTGACATTATCTGCCCTAGGACACCTGGCTACGGCCCAGGTGTTCCCTAGGGGGCGCAGGGTGTTGGAGGAAGAAAGCACTTCCCACCTCTCTCCTCCCTGCATCTCCTCCTTATAGGTTCTTTCTAGTTTTTTAAGCAATAGTTCTAGCCGGCCTGAGGCCTTTGACCCAGAGCCCTGGGGAGACTGTCCACCCAGAAGGCACCAGGTGGCACCCACAGAAGCTTCCCCCACTCCTGAGACCTTGAGATGTGCTCTTCTTGCTTGGTATTTGGGGTGACAGGGAGTGACCCCGAGGCCTCCACTGCTATCCATGCGGGAGTTACAGACACTGGTTTCTTGGAAGATGGAGAGAAGCGCATTTTTGCACAGACCTCGTCAATTGAGTCCCAGTTTGCCACTTGGTATAGAGTACACTGGACCCTAATGGCTGGCTCTGGGGCGGACTCCTGCCCTGTGACGCCACCACCACCATGCTGGCCCTGCTCCACCCTGCACTTCTGAGGGCTGGCCGGGGAAGCAGACCCCAGGAAACCACAGAATGTGTTCAGCGCGGACTCACCCTAGGGCATCAGTTGTTGCGAGGGTTTTTGCCAACCATTGTTCAACAGCCCTGCTCTCTTTTGTATAATGCCGAGTTGTTACATGGACTAATTCCACCGAGCTGAGCCCCACCCAGGCTTGTTACACTTGTATTTATTGAAACTGTGGATTCTTGCCCGTGCTGTCCCTTGCATTTACTTTAAGCACTGATCACATAGCCCATTCATTCGGTATGGTTTTCCCAGCCCCCTGTACACATTCTGGTATGAATTGTAAGAATAACCTGCTACCAATGGGGTGAATGTTTCTGTCTGGGGTGCAGACAGAGGGCAGCGTTAGCCAAGGGCGTGCCCACCTAGCCAGGGAGCGGAAGAGGGGCCCACCCACCTGGGCTCCCGGAGCTGAGACACACTTACTGATTCTGTTGCACTTTTTGCACTGGTTTATGGCGATTGTTTTCTTGGATGGATAGTGTAAAATAAACTTCTCTGTTCTGTATCCTCCCTGGAGTAGAGAGAGTTACTTCTTCCCATGAAAAGGGGTCCATTTTCCATCAAGGAAGGGGAAAAGATCACAGCAGCCAGGGGTTTGCACTAGTACTATTCTGGGGTTGATTCACCTAGGAGGCTGGTGTCTGCCAGATGGACTGTAAGAATGAGGTGGAGAGTCATGAGTCATCTCCAGATCTGGAAAGGGCTTGGAGCCTATGGCCCTGTGGAAGTATAGAACACCTGTGACCTTATCAGCAATCCCTTCTTTCAGAAGGACACGTGAGAGGAAGGACATCAGAAGCTCCTACTATTGACATTCAGCAGTGACCAAGTTCTCCACCGCATCTAATTTCACACATGCTAAGTCATGACCACAAGGACCTCCCCAGGGCCAATTCCTGCAAAGATGCACACAAGTGTGTTAAGCAAAAGTCCAATCCTGTGGGATGCAAAAGAAATCCTTACCTATGTCTAAAATTAGCAAATAAGTTATGTTTCCTCCTGAAATGCAACACAATTTATTTTGGAAGAAAAGTAGTAGCTACTGTAAGAAATAAAAAAGGAGACAGACAGACAGACTGACTGACTGACTGACTGACTGACTGACTAACTGACCGACTGACTGACTGTCTTTCAGCAAGGCCAGGCTTTATGAACACAAAGGCTGGTCTCTGCACTAAATGCCACACAGTAGCTCTTTCACAGAGCAAGGGGCTAGTGAAGGACAGCAGGGAACCAGGAGGCTGAATCTCACTGTTCCACGACCACACCATGTGTCTTAGTCCTTGGCCATGGGTCTATTTCCTGTTTGTACAGGAATGCTTACTGTTCTGCCACTGAGGGACCCTGGCCTAGAATGGTCTC
>PVJA010017127.1:0-42169 GCA_004027025.1 Myocastor coypus | reverse complement strand
TTTTTTTTTTTTTTTTTTGTCAAAAGACTTGCAGTTTTTGACCAATTTCTCTAAGTCCTCTCTCAGCCTTTTGATGTTCAGGTCATCCTTGTTTTCTTTTCTCAGCCTTTGGGCAAAGGGACACTCAGTGTGTGTGTGCCTGCGTGCGGGCATGTGTGTGTGTGTGTGTGTGTGTGTGTGTGTGTGTGTGTGTGTGAGAGAGAGAGAGAGAGAGATAGAGAGACAGAGACAGAGAGACAGAGAGACAGAGACAGAGACAGACAGAGAGAGACAGAGAAACAGAGACAGAGACAGAGACAGAGAGACAGAGAGAGACAGAGAGAGAGACAGAGAGAGAGACAGAGAGAGAGACAGAGAGAGAGACAGAGAGAGAGAGGCTTGCAGCAGAGACTGTCTCATGCTGGAGCACAGACCTTTTAGGAACTCTGAAGATTCTGTAAGATTTGCAAGGCTTCAGGTACAACACCGCAGCGCTTTGCGCTACTCTGCCAGAGGTTTTCCTGAACCTCGAAGTGGAGGGTGAGAGCGGCAAGCCCCTCCTGCACCGCAGCCGTCACTGCTAACTGGGTTCAGAGCATCAAAGCGGAAAGGAGCCCTGTGCGACCATGGAGCTGGGGTCCTGGGCCTGCGGGGTGGAGGCTGCACAAGGGAGCGGTGCCCCTGGGCCTGGCTCCGGCCCTCAGGCCCTGTTTCCTGCCTGCTCCCTGGCTCAGGGACCCCCTCCCGTTGCTTTGGAAGGGGCACCGAGAGGGGTCGAGCTGAGTCTAGGTGCGCAGCTGCCCTGGCCTGAGCAGCCCAGGGCAGCTGCGGCTCACGGAGGGTTCAGGACCCCAGTGGCAGGAGGACCAGTGTGGCCGGGGGGCCAGCGGCGAGCACCCCTGTGTGTGCATTCCAAGACAGCCAGGAGACTGGAGTTCTGAGTGTTCCTACCAACGCTTGCTGTGGTAGATACCCCATCTGGTCACCACACGTTACAGACACATGCTGAGACGTTCCACACCACCCTCATGTCTGGCAGCTTCTAATGACAATTACAAATGAAAAATATATGTGGAAAAGGACAAAGAACCCTGGTCGGCAGGGGACAGCAGAGATAGGACGGGGTGGCCACGTCCGAGGTGAGTGGCCCTCCGGCCTCTGGGCAAGGAGCTCGGGGCGAGCTCCTACTCCCAGCTCCTGTACCAGGTCCCCTGCCTCTTCTCACCATTTGAAACAAGAATCACGCAAGTGTTCACCAGGCCAAACTGCTACTTTGCTGAGGCGCCCCACGACCTTCCAGGGCAGGCAACGGTGACCACCCTCTTGTGAGAGAAGAATGCAGGGGGAAAGTGCTGGTGACGGAGGCCCTGGGGCCTCGGGATGGCTGCGTCTCTGACACCTTTCCCCCAGCCTGAGGTGGTCCCACAAAGTACTTGGGAATTGGAAGCACCTGGCGGGGCCTCCTCCTCCTCCTCTTCCCCCTCCTCTTCCCCCTCCTTCCTCCCCTCCCCCTGCCCCTCCCCTTCTTCCTCCTCGCCCTTGTCCTCCTCCTCCTCCCCCTCCTCCTCCTCGTCCTCCAAGGGCCTGAGGAGGAAACGCGGGATTCAAGCAAAGAGGAGCTGACAGCAATAGGTTTCAGCTTTTGCAGGGCCTCAAACATCTTGAAAACGATTCAAGATGTCACCGTCTCCGCCCGCCAGTCACCATAAATTTTCTTTTTCCAATTATGAAGTACTTGGGGACCACCAGGGAGGCATTGCTGCTATGTGGGGAAGGCCCGGCTTCAAAGGCTTTTCGCGCAGCAGAGGCTCTGGGTCAGGGCCCAGGCGGGCTCGACTCCTGGCTCCAGGCCTGTGCGCCTCCCTCCCCACAGGACGTGCACGGCCCTGGGCACCCTGGCTGCAGTTTGGGTGCTGCACGGCAGTGCCTGTGTCTGCAGAGGTCTCAGCCTGTCGCCCTCTCCCCAGGGAGCATCGCAAAGTTCCTCCTACGTCACCCACGTCTCCGCTGCATGGCAATGCAGATTTAAGACGGTAGAGCCCGAGCTGAGCTGGGCCTAGCTTCTGGAGGTGCGGGGCAAAGAAGGCCACCTGGAGGCCACGGCTCTGACTCACGGGGCGGCGCCTTCCTCCCAGCCCTGCTCCAGCAGCGGAGCTGAAGAAGCACAGAGGTCCTCTCGTCCCTGTGTCCACGCCTCCCCTCAGGCAGCTCTGGGTACAGACGGAGCCCCTCGGGTCGATGAGAGAGACGCAGAGCGCTTGTGCAGAGGGCTGCCTGCGGTACCCCAGGGAAGTTCAGGGACTCTCGGGAGGAGGTGGACACGTATAGATACCATGGATGCAGCCGACTTCAAGCTGATATTGTCCCTCCCTGGGGCCCCGCTCATGATGGGATCAACACAGTTAGCCATGAGTTCAGGGGCCCCTGGGGAAGGATGTGGGGTGCACTGCTCTGCAGGGACCCGATTCCTCAGCGTGTGTGTCACGAGTCAGAGATCACCACCCAGCCACATGCCACGGAATGGCTGGACATGACCGTCGTGGCTCTGGGTGGCACAGCACGCAGCCAGACACCAGGAGCTCTGTGCTTCAGAGAGAGAGGTCAGGAGTCACCCCCAGCCGGACACTCCTGCTGGGCCCTCTCGCCCCATGCCCCACCTCCCCTTGGGTGGCCTCGCTGTTCCTGTCCCCGCAGGGGGTGACCCACCTAGCAGCCTTGCTTTGCTGCTGCCTGCTGTCACTGCACGCATGGGGGTGCCCGCTCCCCACAGCAGGGCCTGGCCTGCCTTGCCTTGGGGCCCCTGTAGCCCCTGCAGCCCCACGGCCCCGAAACCCACACACCCAACCAGTGTAGCCACATCCGCAGAGGCACAGGGGTGAGTTCACGCACTATTTGCGTTTTTAAAAAGTTTTTTCATCTTCAGAATTCATAAAGACCAATATTGTTCCAGTGAGAGTTCTAAATGAAACAAAACTGCAATGGAAGATAACTCAATTTCCAGCTGGCTTCCATAGAGACGCTTTCTTCTAAGACGTGCTTCCAAAATGTCGCTTGACATGGAAATCCCAAGTGTGAACCAGGCGTTTGTGTGTGCGTGCGTATGTGTGTGCATGCGTGTCTCTGTGTGCCTGCATGTGCGAGAGTGTGCAATGCATGTCCATGTATGTGTGTGCATGTGTGCGTGTGTGTGTGTGTACAAGAGTGTGCTCGGTCAGACAGTGACAGAGACTCAGAGACAATCCGAGCCAGCAGACACACTGCCAGGAGAGGGCTCGGGGGACTCAGCGGCCACCGACTCACTGCTGTCCCCCAGAGTGGGGAGGTCGCTTCTCTCAGTACAGAAATGGTGCCAAGAATTCTGACAGAGATGTGCTACCCTGTGAAGCCAGAAGCCCATGTCCCTGGGGATAGCGTCAGCGCTCAGAAGGGCAGAAGGACATGTGACGCACAGGATGAACATGGTTGGCAGAGGAAGGGACCCCGGGCACAGTGGCAGGACTCACCCATGTCCTCTCTCCCAGTCGCTCAGCCCCTAGAAGCATGGCTCTCCTTCTCTGAGATACTGAAGATTGAACCCTGGGCCTTTGCACTGAGCTGCATCCCCAGTTCCTTTCTATGTGGAGACAAGGTTTTGCTGTTTCACAAAATTGCCCAGGCTTGCTTGAACCCATGATCCTAGTGGGAACCCAACCTGAAACCCAGATGCCTTCCTTGTAGAAAGAGACGAGCTGATCTTAAAAATCATGTGGAATGCCACGAATGCTAGGGTTTCCAGCCCAGAAAGGACAGCTTGATAGCACTCACCATCTCAACCTGGAAGCGCGCTGCAAAGCCACGTGACCGAGGCAGCGTGGCCCGAGGACAGAGACAGGTGCCATCAAACCAAGAGTCCAGAGAGAAGCCCTCCCTCTGTGCTCAGCAGGCTTTTGATGTGGGAGCCTGGGACATTCAGTCTGGGAAACTGCAGTCCCTCTGAACACGGTGCAGGGACAACTGGATAGCCACACTGCAACGGTGAGATGGGCCCCTATGTCACCACGCACAGGCATTAATTCCACAAGCAGGGTGCGGCGGCACACGCCTGAAATCCCAGCATTCCAGAGACTGAGGCAGAAGGGCTGCTTCAAGTTCAAGGCCAGCCCAGGGTACGCAGTGAGTTTAAGAACAGCCTGTGCTCACAGTGAGGCCCCGCGTCTAAAAACAAAACGAAGCAAGAAAGAAGCGGCTCAGCACGGATCGTAGACCTAGATGGGAAAGCTAACGCGAAGGACGCTCTTCGAAGAAAGCTAAGGAGAGATGTTTTGGACTTCAGATTGGGCCATTTTTCCTTAGATCCATCCCCGGAAGCCCAGGGACAACTCTGTCTCTGTCTCTGCCTCTGTCTCTCTCTCTGGTTCGCCAGGATTGAACCCAGGCTCTGGGCAGCGAGCCACATCCCCAGCCCTTTTCAGCTTTGAGACACAGCCCTGCCAAGCTGTCCAGCCTGCGCTTGAGCTTGCAGCCCTCCGCCTCCCAGAGCTCGCGGCCGCAGGTGCGCAGCACAGTGCCGGGCTGCTCATACTTCCTGAGTGTTCTTGGTTTCCAAATCGACCTGCAGGTTCCCAATGCCCAGACAAGCTCCAGTCACCTCTGAGTGTCCTCAGGCCTCCAAGGTCCCCCCGGGCCCAGACCCGCATGCCTGCTACACCTGTCTCCCAGCTCTTAGGGGCCATTGGGGCCTCGTGCTGAGGGGCACGCTACCCTACGCACAGGAAGACAGAGCCCCGAGAAGCGCACAGCTCCCCGCTAAGCACAGGCTGCGGCCAGGCCGGGCCTTGCTGGCCCTCCCTCCGACCAGGAGCCCTGAGGAGGGGGAGGGGAGGCTGGTGCCACCACAGTGCTAACAGGGAGCAGGGAGCCGCTGTGGAAGTGGAGAGATGGAGAACCAGAGAGTGCGAAAGAGGGAGAGAGAGGAGGAGAAGGAGGAGGAGCTTGGCGAGGAAGCAGTGGCTTAGAGCGTGGACGGAGAGGGTTTCTTTCTCATTTAAAGAAGTGATGTGGTCCAGGGACTGCCTTGAAATTACGATGGATTGCACCTCCATCCTCTGACGGCATCTGCCTTGCAGCCCAAGGTGGCTGCCCTGGCCCACGCCATCACCTCCACATCCCACCTGGGGCACGCTTTGTACTGGCAGCAGCCAGCGGCCTCCTGCATCCGTTGCATGCATCTGTCCCACCAAGTCTTTCTCTTCCTCCAGCGAAGTGAGTTCTGATTCCTCCCAGAGGTGTGCAAGACATGAAGTAAAATATTTTGAGAGAGGAGAGCTCAGGAAGGAGAGGTTCGGAGACACAGCGATTCCTCGGGTGGCAGGGACAGGAGGAAGCCCCGGGGGTCATATGGCATGGAGGTGCCCACTGTACTGCACAGCCTGGGGAGGAGCCCCGGGGCCCGGGACCCCTTGGATTTGCCCCCTGGGGCCTCTTTCTGCCTCCTTCACACAGGGGTCGGAGGGCAGCGTCCCAGGCTGGAAGCCACAGTATGGCCACATCCCAGAGCTGCACCCTTGGACCTGGGCCTCTGGATAAAGCACTGCAGGCAGAGGCAGGCCCTGGCCGGCAGCCTTGGTGGCCATGTGTGCCCCTTCCAGACGACCCCGGAGAGCAGCCCCTGAGATTAGATCCACGTGCACGGGGAGCTGAGGGCCTGGGGCCAGGAGCCTGGTGAGTGTTTCGGGGGTGGACCCCAAGCCAGGCAGGCAGCTGACCTCTGGCCATGGCTGAGAAGGGCTGGGTCCCTCTGCAGTCGCTGCCCAGACCCAGAGATCTGGGCACAGGGTGAGGGCGACACAGAAGAACCGTGAGGGCCGCGCTAAGTCCTCCTAAGGACCCGGCTCTAATCCTTTAAGCCAAGTCAGCATCTTCGCAAACCGGGAATTACCCCGAGGGCCTGAAAGAGGGCCGAGTGGAGCCTCTTGGCTGTTCCCTGGCACTGAGGGGTCACACATCGGACGGATTGCATCTTGTGTGCAGAAGAAAAGAGAAAAACCTAACTGTGCAGAGGGAAAGCAATAAAGCTGAGCTATCCTGCTGACTCTGCCGGCGGCTGGGGAGCAGAGCTGGGGTCCGGGTGTTCCCCCAGGGGGCCTCAGAGCCCGGCCTTGGAGAGCTCCGTGCCTGCAGCGGGACGTCGGCTGAGACCTTACAACCTGGGCTCCATCCTAGGCCCACCGCGGGCAGTGCCGTGGACCCAGCCTGGCAGGCCCACGGGACGCAGCGGTGAGGGTGCAGGTCAGACCGATGGCGGTGTGAACAGGAAGTGAGAACCCCGGGGGAGCAGGGAGAGGCGGGGTGCCCTGGTCTTAGATCAGCCTTAGGATGGAGGAAGGTTGGGCAGAAAGGGCTAAGAGCTCCCTCAGGGCTACTGTCACTCATGCACACCCATGGGCTTGTGTGCACGTGCACACACACACTCATGCGGGCACATCCGCGCGCACACCCCTTCTCCTGCCGCCCTCACCTGCTGTTACTGAGGAGCAGATCGTGTGAGGCAGGACCTCGAGTGACACAAGAGAATAGGTGTGATTTGTTTAAAGCTTTTTTCCGGGGCAGTTTCAGCTCACTGGGTCATTGCAATCTTCAAGGGTGACATTTATTAAAATGGGTTAACTGGTTGGTAAGCCAGGATACCATCAGGCCACTGAAGAATGTCCCGGGGTGGGGGATGCTCCGGGGTTGGAGGTGCCTGAGAGCTCCAGCCCCAGCAGGTCACTTCCTAGAGGACCCCTGTCTTCTCTTCAGAGTTCTCTCTGTTGCCCTCAGTAGCAGCCTCCTCATCCACCAGGAGCATGACCTGCTTAAGCAGCTGGGGGGCTCTCCCACCTACTAGGGGAATTCCAGGCCTGGCCACCGCAGTTATGGTGATGGAGGGGTTAATCTTCTGTTAACTGGAAGGCACCCTTATGTGGAGTTTGGGGTGCTAAGCTGGGGTCAGCTTCACAGGCCAGGTCAAGCATCCCCTTCCTGAGAGCTGATGATGCTTCAGACGCCTCTCCCTGGGGATGCCCCACACGGGTCCCCTTCTTTGTCTGGTTCTTTAATGAATGCTGCCATTGCTGTGAGATCTTCTTAGAGAGGGGGTGCAAGCCAGAGGTGGGCGGCCAGGTGCCTAAGGCAGAGCCCTGGTCGGGCGAGGGGCTCAGGGCTGGGCAGGAGGGTGTGGTGCGGGCTTCCAGACTTTCTCCCTGGCCGGAGTTTCAGGGGCATCTTGCTGGTCTTCCTAGAGGTGCTGCCATCCTGGGGTCACTCCAGCATCGAGGAGTGCTGGGAACAGGCATGAGAAGCCTACCTTATGGGGGCACCCAGTGAGGAGCTCCAGAAGGAAAGGATTAGGCAGACAGGAAACCACCCCCACAAAGCTCTGAAGGAGAGAGCATTTGAAACCTGAGAGGCAGCTCTGAACTCTCCAAGACAAGAGAGGCCAGGAGACTGATCTAATTGCAAGGGGCTGTGAGGAACAAAAGAATTTGGGCCGTCGGGCGGGGCGGATGGCCAGGGCCCCGCCCGCTCAGTTTGCAGCTTCTGGACTTGGAGCTGAGCCCGCCCTGGAGAGGCCCAGGACAGTGGGCGTCGTAAGCCTGAGAATGGATTCTTGGGGCTTTCTCTACCTGGATAAGAGGTGGGCGCTGACTGAGCCTGGGCCTCAGCGGTATTGCAACCCAAGAGCAGCAGGATGCGGGTAGAGATGCCATGTCACGGCCCCACCACCTGGGCGCCAGCCACACTTCCGCCCCTTCGCCCTCTGGGCTCAGCGGCTCCTAGCTGAGCAGCCCAGCTGGGCAGAGGCTGAGGGGAAGCAGAACTAGGTCCGCGCCCCAGCGGGAAAGTAGGAGCGAGCCGCCAGAGCCCAGCACAGAGATCGCGGTTGGTGCAGAGCCCTGCTGAGTATAATAAGGCAGCGCCCTCCACTCCCCCAGTCCCTGCTGAAGTCCCCGCCCCATAAATCTAATTTCTCTACGGCTTGTTTCCCTCGCTCCCTCCGAGCGTTCTTTTCAAGGCTGACTGATTTTTGATTTCCATGGCTTTGGTCTTAAGTTTGTCATGCCAACTTGGATGGGGGCCAGGCCATAGATCAAACAGAAACATTCCGCCCCAAAGCCGAGTAGTCTCGGACCAGCGCTGCGCTCGCCAGGGGAGCGGACCCACCCCTCGCCCCCAGCCCGGTCGCCTCCTGGTCCAGGGCCAGGTCGTGGGGCCTTGGGTGAGAGACGGCATTGCACCTTGCAGGTGTCTCGTGGTGAAGGGCAGGAAATGCCGCGATGGCCCGGGGAGTGACAGATGGCTGGCTAAGACGGCTCCTCGTGCCAGCTGGCTGGTTCATCCATTAGTCACATGGGCCGTCCAGAGAAGGATGGTACATGTTTGCTATTTAACTGGTAGAGCAAAATAAAAGCAGTGACTTCCCAACCTTTCAGAAGAATGGCCCCTCCAGAAATAGAAAGTCGGTTTTAAATATAAAGTTGCAGCTGGGAAGCCTCCGTCATGTAATTATGACGACGAGACTGGAGTTTTGGGAGGAAGTGCGTCCGTCTGTAATGTCTGCACAATCCCGACGCCGGGAGCCTCGGGGCGAGCGGAGAAAGTCCGCGCACAAAGCTCCATAATGACCGCGTATATAAATAAGCAGGCGGCTCCTTGCACGCACACGTATTTAGATGCAATATTAAAGGCGCACGCATATTTCTGTATATCCAGACTCCCCCCCCCCATGAATACACTCTAAAACAATTCCTTGTTATCCAGTGCAGCGACGTGCCTGTAATTACACCAAAAATCACTTGAACATTTACTGCTGAATGTAAGACAAGGGTTTGTGCCAAGAAATTGGTCCTATTTATTGAAAATGAAAAATTATAATGGAAAATTACCCAGATCACGGACATCTTAATGCCACACATAGCGCTTTCACCCGGTGTTGATCTAATTTAGTGAAGCAGAGTGAAACACGGTGAGTAATTGCGGACTGGATCTTATCTAAGTTCTGGGTTGGCAACGTGCTCTTTCAGAGAGACGGCGTGTGCTGGGGGTACGGGGGGTGCGGTCTTGGAAGGTGGGGGTGCCGCTGGGGCCAGGCGCTCACCTGCTGCACCCAGGAAAGCCACGCTGGGCCGCAAGTGGTAGCCAGCACCCTGAGGTGGGGACCCGGGGCTCTGGCTCCCTGCTTCCCTGCCCTCAGGGCAGGACTGGGCGGTGGGTTCTCAGATGAGCAACCCCCTCTCTCTGGGTCTTACTGTCTCATCTGCGGAGTGGAGATAAAGCCCATCGGGGCTATGGCGGGGCCCCGAGCTGACAGAGCTTCTCCTGCTTCTCTTCATGCAGAGCTGGCGCTGTCTGGCCTCCGTGTCTCTCTGTGACATGAGAGTCACCACAGCTTCTTCCTCCTCAGGCTGCGGCAGCGATGCCAGGAGGGCACATGGCCCTGAGTGCACTCCTGGTGCCTACAGCGGGTGTCTCTCAGGTGAGGGTGGTCAGGAGCAGCTGTGGCCTCCAGGGGACATCCCTGCCTGCCTGGTGTGACAGTTGCCATTCTTAAAAAGCCCATCCCACTCTTTTGCACCTTAATCTTAATTTATTTTATCATTATTAGCGGGGCCTGCAGCGCTCCCTGTGGGGAGCGGGTGCAGAGTCAGCACAGCGTAATACCCTCTGCCGCCTGCCCTACCCTCGCTCTCTTGCTCTTCCCTGGGCTCCTCTCCCTACACCCAGCCTTTGTCTTATTCTTTATTTACATCTGTGGTTCCAAACAAGAGCAACCACACGGTATCTGAAGCTCAGATGCCAGTGCACAAGATGTGTACAAAGACATTCTGCATGTATTGTCCAAATTCACATTTATAGACTTATTATTCATGAGAGAGGACAAACAATAAGAAAGCCGAGGAAAGATGTCTGAGTAGATAGACAGACAGCTAGAGTTTCTCTACAGAGCCTAAAGCTCCAGCTCTTCTCCCAGGACTGTCAACCAATCCCGAGTGTCGCGGGGCTGCCCCCGGGGAGGGGGGTTCCCTCTCTGTGAAGCATGTAGGGGTCTCACATCCCAGCCAAGAAGAGAGGCCCGCTGGGTCTTGTTCCAGTCTTCTGTGCAAGGCTGAGTTAGAAAACACTCACGCCGTCCCACAGCTTCTGGAGTGTCTCACACATCCGAGTGACTCCTGACTTGAAAAAGACTTCCAATGCAAACTGGAAACCAGTTAAGAGCTAAAGGGCCAGAGCAGGTGGGACCCAGCCAACGTGGCATCGAGGGGTAAATTTATAGCCTCAGATGGACGGGTTTAGAGAAGTAAAGGAAGAATAATTAATATCAAGGAACTAGGGCACTGGCCAGAAGGAAGTAGAAGGCAGCGAACTGCGAATACTTAGAAAACTTTTTTCTTTTCTTTTTATGGCCCATTCAGCCTGCCCTGGGGGTGGGCTGGCGCAGCATGTGGTGTAGGGGATCAAAACGCGGTCCCTATGGCTGCCTAAGCTTTCCTAAGCAGGCGCATTAGACCGCTGAGCCATCTCGCCGGTTCCCACTTAGAAAACGTTTGCTGAATAAATTATAAGTGCGTGTGTAGGTATCTTTCAAAGGGGCAGTCACCGCCTCTGCCTCTGAGGGGCACGTGGCGCTCAGGTCGCCTGGGGCTTCTCCGACCTTGCGCACTCCTGGGGCTGCGTGAGCTGACGATTCTGGGCCAGGCCAGCAGGGGTCACTCTCAGGACGTGGGGGAGAGGGGCACCAGGAGAGGGGGGCCAAGTCTGATGGGGCCCTGGTGCGGCTCCAGCAGAGCCTCTGCAGCAGAGTCCACCTTCCAGCGATGGAGCCAAGTCTGGGTGCTGAAGCTGGGTGAGTATTGGGATCCAGCTGTGACCCTCCACCTTCCGGGGGCAACCCTTAGGCTTTCTGACACAGGCGCTTGGGGACTGCAGTGAGCTCTGGCTCCCAGCGCCCTGGTGGCCCTCAGAGTCTTCTCTTCCGCACCTGAATCATGGGTGGTCACTGAAGCCTGCCTTGCACATGTTTTATTATTTATTTATTTATTTATTTGTTTGTTTGTTTATTTATTTGTCTTTTTGAGACAGGGTCTCACTATGCAGTTCAGGCTGGCCTTGAGCTCACTTTTGTAGCCCAGGCTGTTCTCAAATTCGCAGCGATCCTCCTGCCTCAGCCTCCCGAGTGCTGGGATTACTGGCGTGTGCCACCACGCCGGCTTGCACACGCTTTATATGTGGCATCTATAGCGGTGGCTACATCTATATCCATGCCTAGATGTAGATCTAAATCATGTTGTCGGCTCCTCTAATGAGTCTAACCCTCTTTTCTCTGTCTCTGTCTCTCTCTGTCTCATACACACAACAGTCATGTACACACACTCTCACATATACAAGCACACGTGAATGCACAGCACATATGCACGCAATGCACGAGCACACGTGGGTACGCACACGCATGCCCCACTCTTGCACACAAATAAGTAGCGACCATCTCCGCCTGACTTTTCAGAACGCGACTCTGCAGCTCTTGTGAGTTTTCTCCTCTCCCTGGACCCCGAGCCTTGCGCTTCCTTCAGTGAGGCTCGAGCTGTCAGAGAACCCATGTGGCCACCGCGTGGGCGTCCCTGGTCCCCAGCCACTGGGCGGCTTGTGCAGATGCCCCTACCACAGCCGCTCCATAAGGAATGAACATGCTCTTGGGAACGCCTCGAACATCTCTTGGGAGGGAGGGGGGCCACTGCAGCTACAGGCTGACGACTTATGTGCCCTGTGCCACCCTGAGGCTGGCAACCTCCCCGGCGCAGGTGTCAGGGTGACAGGTACTCCTAGGAGGTGCCCACTGCCGAGGGCGACAACCTGTTATTTCTAATCCTTCCAGAAAATCAGAGGCTGTGCCGGAGGGCTCTGGCTTAGAACCTTGACACGTGAGAATTATATGGTCTAGCACTTCGGAGAAACCACGGGGGCTCACAGCGGAGAGGGAGAGCGGTGGCAAGTGCGTGCGCATGCGCATGTGTGGCAGCGCGGCCGCCGGCTTGGTAGCCAGACTGAACACTGACCGCGCGCTTCTGCTTCTCCTTTCTACAAAGGAGCCCGGGGTTGCGGGGAGGGGCAGCCTCTCCAGTGGCAGGTAAAGAACGTGCAGACTGCACCCAGAGCACCTCGCTCTGCCGCGCACGCAGCGGGAAGCGCCCTGGGCTCGCGGGTCTCCAGACACTGCAGCCCCGGGGAGCCCTGCCCTTGCACGCGTACCCTGCACGCATGGATCAGTCAGCCTCTGGTGCTGCTGCAGTACCTGTCCCGCATCTGAGAAGAGGCTCGCCTTGGCTCAGCGTCAGGGTTTTGGACCACGCTGGCTGCTCCAAGGCAGGGACACTGTGGTGGTAGGAACTGAGCTGTCCAGTCCACAGTGCCCAGGAGCAGCGCGGGGAGCGGTGCTGCAGAGGCAGAGGCCAGAGACAGGCACAGACCTATAGGCACAGACAGCCACTCCCTCGGGACCTAGCAGACCCACCCGGCAGCACACGGCACCGATCCCCAGCGCTCCGGAGCAAATCACACAGCCAAGCTCGGCCACCACGGCGTATCACTGGGTGTGACCAGGGAGCAGGCTCCGGGATACGTTCACGTGGCCCTGGGCCTGAAAGGCTAGAGTGGAGCTGAGTGAGCCAGACAACTGCTGTCCTCAGGGAGGGAGAGAGAGGGCATCCCATGCCGGAAAGGTCACCTGGACAAGACCGCGCTACACCACTCTGTGGGCCGAGCTGGCTGACAAACTCACTCTCTGCCTCTTGGAGATACACGGGGGTTACTAACATCTGAGAGACACGTGCCAACGAAAGGCACACCGGGTCCCGCCAGTGAGTGGGGCAGGCAGGTCAGGAGGAGCAGGAGCAGGCAGTGAGGACCAGATCGGGGGAGCTGGCAGAGAGCAGCAATGTGGCAGTGGGTGGGGACGGCGCTGGCGCTTGGGCCTGGCTGTAAGGCTGGTCCAGCTTTATCAGCAGCACTGGCTCAGAAACGGACTCCGAGTTGCCATGGGCAGAGAAGTCTAAGTGCCCGCTGCCCTACTCTCTGGAATACTCTCTGTTTTTAAGTGGCCACATTTTAAAAAGCGCTTTTCCATCTGATAACGAGGGAAGGTTAAGTGACACATCTGGGAACCTGATGTTCCTCACAGCTCCTGTGTGGGATGCAAACTAGGGGTCGAGAGAGGGGAGGATCCCTGGGGACAGAGAAGGAAAGGCAGCTGCGCTGGGTATGCAGGAAGCCACGGGGACCTGACCGCTGCAGGGATGGAGCCCAAAGGCTGTGTTCGCATGATCTGCCGGTGGGCCTGGGCTCACAGAAGGCCCATGGCAGGAGGGACCCGCAGTCCTCGGGTACTCGCTCCCCGAGTCTGGGCACTGGTGTGGGGCTCACGGTGGAGTTCTGTCCTGTGTACATGTAGGTATGCATGGAGCTCACACTTGCAGGGTGACAGCGAGCCGGCACCTTCTTCCCAGCTAGGGCACGTGCAGGGCTTCCTGAGGGGAAGGGGCCAGACCCAGCCTGGGACACGGGGCATCCCTGTTTCCTGGCTCCCCAGCACCCCTGACTTCCATGTGTGCCAACTCTGCAGAACACCAGCGCTAGCTCCTGCACGCAGAGCTGCTCACGGCATGTGGCGGTGTCCCTGGACCCAGGACCGGCACCCTGTTGTCATGTGTGCACTGCGCGAGTTTCCCGCCAGTGTGGCAAGCCAGACCCTGTCATCGGTCCCAAGGCTGCTCTGCCCTCCACACTGGCCCGAGTCCTTTGTCCTTTGGGGAGTCGGCCTGGGGGCTGGAGGCTGTGCGCATGCTGACAGAGCTGTGGGGCTGAGTGGGGAAGCCCTCACCAAGAGAAGAAAGAGCCTGCCTCGCTGCTTGTGTGAGGCTGCAGGAGGGCCTCCCACGCAGACAGAGCGGGGCATAAGCCCTTTCTTCCTCATTGACCAGATCGCTTTCATCTTTGAGTGGAAAGTACCAGGCTCCCACTCATACACTCACGGACACTGGCCGCGGATATGTCCTGTACACAGGTGGGGTGGACTCTCTGTCCTCTTCTCTGGACGCGCAAACCCAGGCACCAGGGCCAGCTAAAGGACAAGAACCTTCTGCCCCACGGGGCTGGCCCTGGGGCACTGAAGCGCTGCCTGCTTCAGCCCTGCAGACTGAGCTTGCTGGTAGGGGCCCAACAGGGCAGTCCCAGGGAGCACCCCAAACCGGAAACAACCAAGGGGCCCCAGGGAGACACTGGCGGAGGATCAGCAAGCCAGATGGGAGATGCTCCAGGAATGCCAAGGTGAACCCCAGCACCTAGGTAAACGGCCCATCGTAAATAGCGCTCGGGGAGAGGGTGCGGGGGGGGGAGGCACCCACGCACACCCTGGCCTGCACATCTCTAAGTCTGCAAGGTGCGCACACAGGCAGCTCTGCCTCCACGACAAGCTGCAGGGCGACGAGTCCGGGTCCTCACCCAGGTCCCCCCTGCGCGATCCTGTCCTCGGCTGATACAGACCCCAGTGCTGGGCAGCTCCAGCATCCTCAAGGGTGGTCTGGGGTGAAACTGCTGGGTGTGGCAGGCTAGCTCTTCCCATTCTCCTGTGCCACAGCGACGGTGTAGCTGGCGACAGCCACAACCATGGGTGCACGCAGAACCCAGCCAGGCTGGTCAGAAAGGCTGTGCTCGCCAGGCGGCTGCGGGGAGTCAGCCTCCCACGGAGGCGCAGAGGCGGGGAGAGCGGCTCCCCGGGCTCTGCCTGGGCTTGGCGACTCTGCCTGGAGGGGTCCAGGCTGGGGAGTTTCCTGCTCGGGGGTTGTAATTCATAGGGACTGAGCAGGCATTCAGCGGTTAATAACTACCCCTGCTTATGCTGTGTTAGAACACCAAGAGAAACTCAGACGCCTATCCCTGGGGCCGAATGCAAGATGTGGCCGTCAAGGAACTGTTGTCCAAGACAGCTAGCTGGTCACGTTTAGGGATGTTCCTGCTGCAGCACTAAATGGCAGGCAAGGAGAAACTGTGCGCACCACCTGTCTTTAACCGTGCACGCCAATACTCATACACACCTGTACACACACTCGCGCACGCGCACACACACATCATATGCACTTGATGTGCCTACCTACCTTCCTCCCTCCCTCCCTCCCTCCCTCCCTCCCTCCCTCCTTCCCTTCCTCCCTCTCTTCCTCCATCCCTCCCTTCCTCCCTCCCTCCCTCCCTCCCTCCTTCCTTCCTTCGGTACCTTTAGTACGGGGTCTGAGGAGTCTACAAGGTCTCACTACGCAGATTGGACTCACAGTGATCTACCTGTGCTCGGCCTGCAGGAGCTGGGATTACAGGGGTGCGCCACTGCACCCCGTCTCAATCCCCGTCTCTGTGCGCCCCGGGGGCGGGGCCAGCACGGCTCGCCGAGGATCAAGCCCCGGCCCCTGCGTCTGCCTAAGCAGGCACTGCAATGCCCTGAGCTGACTGGCTGGCCCTTTCTCCACCTGGTTTCATCTTCTTCCCCATCTCACTCCTGTCTCTCTGCATCTGGAATGATAGTGAACCAGCAAACACCGGACTCAGAAGAACCGGCAGGACTGGCACGGAAGTTAACGAGTCAGATGGATTTGGCTGGTGGAGACATCTCTGGGTTTTCAGTTTAGTTGGTTAAAAAAAAAAACTGACTGCTTTTGCAGTACTGGGGTTCGAACCCGTGCCCTTGCCTGTGTGGAGTGAATGCTGTAGCGCTGCGCTAGGCCCCAGCCCCCGGTTCCCTCCTCTGGCTGTCTTCTCGCCTAAGCAGAGTGGACCATGCACATCCCGGGTAGATCCCACCACGGAAGCCCGCTAAGCAGCCTGCGCTTCCTGTACAGAGGCGAGGTGGGGCTGGCCCACTGCCTCTTGGTGCTGCCACCCGGGCCCTGGGGCTTCTGTAGGTGGTCACAGGTTCAAGGCTGAGTTTCTGCGCGACTGGGCCCCTCAGTCAGGTAAGTGCTTCCTGTGCCGCCCTCTGGCACCGAGCCTTGAAGGGGACTGTGGTGTCTCCATCTCTGTCGGCCGCGTGCTGGCTCACAACCTGCCCTCCCTCACGCTGCTTGCTGGGGAAACCCAAGGATTCTGTGTGGAGCCTGGGGAGGGGACAGGGGCGTCTATCAGCTGCGGTCTCACTCCAGGACTACTGCAGCAGAGACTTGCCTCGTGCTGTATTGATTTGGATGTTAACAAGAAAGGACAACCAGCCCCGTGAGAGGGCTGTGAGGAGGGGCTGCATGATCGACTTCCTTCCTGGCCCACAGACTGAGGATTCTGTGCCTGAACCCCGGCTTCCTCATGCCTGACCGTGTCCTGCTTGGATCAGGTTTTCCCGCCTGGGACAGTGGCTTGCGTCGACCCTGGGTTCTCTCGTCTTCCGCGTCTCCCATTGGCCCAGGCTTGGGAAACCCCGTTGCTTCCAATGGATCATTCCCTCAGCCCCTCTTCTGGTTCCTAGCGTGGGGCCAGGACCACCACACATTCTCATCCTGGAGCTGCGGCCTTCCTCACTTTTCCTTGTGTTTCGCCCTGAAGCCAGATGCCAGCTGCCAGCTGCTTTGCGCATGCCTCTCCAGGGCGTCCCGCTCTGCCAGGACAGAAGAGGTACAGAGGCAAGACCCAGGTGGGAGCGTGTCCCAAGTGGCAGTCACCCCCAGGGCAGAGTGGAGCAGAACAGAGCAAGTCCTTGAAAATCTATGCAGGACGGGGGGGCGGGGTGTGATCCCTGCTGTGCTTTGCAATGATAATGTCGCATCTTCAACCTTCCGGAGTGGATTCGTGCTCTTATCACTCCCAGGGATGCCTCCATTCCATATGCATCGAGCGCTGTGCTGAGACGGTTTATGTGGAAGTCAAGAAACCTTAAAGAAAACAGTGTCTGGCCAGGATTCCTGGAAGGTTACACATAGCTGGTCCCCAGACATTTAAATAAGAATCACCCGCTAGAAGCTTGTGCGGGTCTTCTGGGCTGGCTCTGTGTCCTGCTGTCTCCTGGTCCCTGCCCAGAGTCCCTGAGGTCCAATTTTATAAGTGACAGGTGAGGGTAAGATGGAGTCTCAGGCTGAGCCTCCTGCGGGAGCCGTATGTCCTCAGGGCTGGCAGCAGTGTCTTGTCAGGGAATTTCGTCTTCCCACCACATGGAGGATGCTCAGAGAAGGCTGGCCCAGTAACTTCCCACTGGGCTGCAAGCCTGTGCAGTCACTCCTGGCTTCCAACACTGGCTCTGCTGTGGGCCACGGTTAGCGCAGGGCTCAGCCACCTCCACTGTCAGCGCTCCAGGTTGGTAGCAGAGAGGGGACGCAAGTCCCTGCGAAGCTCAGTCCTGACACGTCTGCAGAGTGTGTCTCCCTGGACACTTACTGGTGGCCCCTCCTCGTGACTCCCAGGCTGGCTTCCCCACAAAGCCACCTGTAAGGGACAGAGTGAGGCTGCGGCAGCCCCAGCACCTGTCTCAGCTGGTCCCATGGCCGCGGAGCGTCCCAGGATATGGCACCCCCGGCTGAGTTTCCGCCTTCCCAATGCAGGAGGCTGCAGCTCTGGCTCCTCCTCCCAGCACCGGTGCTGAGCTTCCGGAAGTGTGTGGGTGGAGCTGTCACCAGGGCCAGCACACTGTGTCACTTGAGGTGAGCCATAGCCCGGACTCCTGCCCCCCCCAGCGGAGTCTTGGACCTCCTGCTCCACACTGTCTCCATGGGCCAGCCCGTGGTCTCAGTGCCCGTGGCCTCAGTGCCCGTGGCCTCAGTGCCAACCTGTATTTGAACACTCCTTTCTGATCCCTGTGGTTGAACACAATGACACTGTATAGAGCGGGAGATGATGCCAGGAGGTGAATATCCATGTGCCTCTCTTTCTCTCTCTCTCTCTCTCTCTCTCTCCACAGCTGTTCTGATTCCTTGCTTTCTGCATGTGTGCGTTGCACGCTGGAGTCCCGAGTTCTGTGCGCTTCTCTCAGGTGTGACCCTGGCACCCTACACCAACATCCCCCTTACCTCGGGGTGGTCCCCGTTCCCCTGTCAGCTCTGCTCTGGTCTCCCTGCTGTCCTGATTGTTCTCCACACAGGAAACTTTGTCTTTTCAAAATGCCATGAAAGGAATCCCACAATACAGGGCGTTTCATTTGGTGGATGCCTGGAGCCTCCCAGGTGGCCGTGAGCACTGCACCTCGCTCTTTTCGTGGCCGCATGGTATTCCACAGTGTGGGCACATCCCCCCGCACGGGCCTCTTCCTCCATCGAAGGGCAGTAATCTGCCAGTTTTTAATCCTAAATGAAGAATAAGGCAGGCAGAACACATGGATTTTGTTTTTCAAAGGCAGAGCCCTTACAGCAAGCTCTGCTACCAAGCACAGCCACGCGGGAATTCCTCTCACCGCTGTGGCTTCTGGGCTAAGCTTGGTGCAGCCTGATAGGACACAGGCCCCTGACGCAGCCGGCTCTGGGCGGAGCGCTCCGCCCTCAGCTGTGCATGTGGACCGGGGCCTCTGCTTTCCTGTAGTTGAAGATCGCTTACTTTAAACCGGGTGTGCTGCTGTCCACCAGACTCCACGTGACGCTTGAGGACCAGCGAAGGCACGGGAAGAAGAGAGGGAATCTCGCACATCGGGCACAGCCAGTGCTCCAGCAAGCGACAAGCCGCCGGCGCCAGCGGCGCAGCACCACGGACGCTGGCGAGGTGCCTTGGAGTGCTCTCAGAGGCAAATGGGAAGGGAAAAGGCGGGGGTCTTCGGCGGGAGGCCGGAGGTCCACTCAGGTCACCTCTTGATGCCGTGGGAGCAGTGAACGAAAGAAGTAATTTTGTGAGAAGGACAAGCTGAAGGTAGAAGCGGGCAGATCCATGACTTCTGGGACCTGGGTGGTATCTAAGTAGACCACTGGGGAAGGCCATTAAAGAAAGCCTGCCTTGGTGTTCTTCTCTCCCTCTCTCTCTCTCCCTCTCTCTCTCTCTCTCTCTGCTTCTATGCTCTGACATTCTCTATAAACACTGCAGCCAACATTTTAATCATGTTTACCATTCAGAAAAGTGACACGGGTTTCCCAAGAAAGCTGTCAGAGCCATCTCCTGTTTGCTCATTTTCCCAGGGTGCTAGATGTCCTGGTGGGAAAGGAGAGGCATCCGTTTGCTTGGGCGCCTTCCTCTGGCAGCCGCACCCAGTTTCTCCTCAAGAGTGGGCCTCTCCGCCATGGACAGGAGGTAGGAAGACAGCCATCCAGCCCTGAAGCCAGGAGCCGGTACGGCCTGCACGCTGTACGGCAACGGAGCCCTGAGCCTGGCGAGGCAGGGACAGGAGAGGGACAGCAACACCACCCCTCAGCAGGACTCCAGCAGGCCCTCTGGCTCACAGGGCAGCGTGCTGGTGCCTGGCCTGGCTTCGCCTGACTTCGCTCACGCTTCCCTGTGAGCCGTTCTGCAGGTCTTTATGGGTGTTTCTGTGGCTGACCACCACAGCCTCACTCTGTAAATGAGAAGAGTGAGCCCTGACTCTGAAGGCTGCTTTATGGCCACCAATGGACCAGCCCTTACCCCACATCACCACGGTGGCATTTCTGAGTCATCAGGGACTTTGAGACCCAACTGACTCTTGTATCTGAAGGGTGGGATGTTTAAGTCTTGATCCTAGTGACAGGGACACTTGTGCATGGCTGGAGGCCACATTGCCTGAGAAGTGCTCTTCCCGCCTGTCTCTTACACCAGGACCAGGCTCTTGTACCCAGATTTCTCCCCCAAGTTTCATGGAGGAAGCACCCCAGTTTGCTGACCTAAACCTTCAGAGGCACATGCAACTCACCCCTACGTGATCCCTGCCAACAGCGAATCTATGGATACAATCCCAGTTAGGTTTCTCCTGTCCATTAATTAAAGCAGAGACAAATGAAATACTGGCTTTATTTCACGTTTGGTAAGAAGTGGCACACAATTAGCTGGCAACAGACGTGACCTCAGCAAGCTTTCAATTACGGCATGGGGGGGGGCGGTTCCTTAACTCGATACAGAGCTGTAATTAGGAATGTAATTAACTCTTGAAGTCGGACCGATGTCATTTTCCACAGGCGCTCCTAATGACCCTTGACGCTCTGATACAACAGCCCTTGGCCAGGCCGCTCTTCCTCTAGGGGATCTCGCGTTTTTATTTATCATTTAAGTCCATGAAATGATGTCTAATGGGCCGGCAGCCAGTAGGTTGTCACAGACACAGTTTCAGGAAAATGCACGGGGTGCAGCTCTCCTCAAAACAGCTCCATAGGGGCTCCAGGAAATAGAACTCTGAGTCATTGCTCATGACTGACAAAAAGTTACCCACGGGCCATCGAGTCAGGAGAGGAGGCCGAGGGTTGGGTCCACGGGGTGCTCCTCTCCCTGCACCCATCGCGTCCAGGCCCTGCACCCGGCCTCTGTCTCACTTGCGCCTCCGGAGGACTGAGGGCTAGGTCCGTGGCTCTTTGACTCACCTCTGTGCCTTGGAGGGCAGCTGAGCCCTAGGAGGATCTCCAGATGCCCCTCTGCTGTAAATAAGCTCACAGACCCACAGCTTCCGCTCCAGAATGTCTACACCATGTTACGGCAGACTCGGCCGAGTGCAGAGACAAAGCAGACTGCGAGGCCACCTCGAGGCCAGGATGCAGTGGCACGTGAAGTCCCTGCAGTGTCCACCGCTTTGTGGACCTCTTTGTCCTCAGAAACAGCTTTCTAACCCTCTCCCCCTGACACACACCCCCTTGGGAATGCTGTGAAAGACACAGGGAGACCACTCTCCTCCTGGCCTCCCGCCTCATCTCTGGTCAGTGGGCCGGCTGGTTTCTTGGAATGCTAGTTTCCTACTTTCCCCTCTCATCGTTTTTTATTTTCCTTCTGTATTTTAGGACAGGGTCTATGAGAGTCTCACTACGTAGATCGGACTCCTAGTGACTCTGCTGTTTTCAGCCTCCCAAGTGCTGCGATTATAGGCTCATGCCACCACACCTAGTCTCAGTGTGCCCCGTGGGCGGGGCCAGCTCAGCATGCCGGGGATTGAACCTAGGCTGCTGCGCTCTACCTGTGCAAGCGCTTTAGTCTGCTGAGCTATCAGGCTGTTGAGCCCTTTCTCGTCTTTGGTCACTTGGTCTTTGAACATCCAGTACTGTGGTCTAGACCCCAAACACAGATAAACCCGACATCCGTTGGTGTTTTGAACGACTGTTCTTACTTCCTTTGATTACATTACTTCGGGCAACCCAGGTGACTCTGGACTTTGTTCCTGGAGGAAATCAATGGAGAAAGAAAAACACTTTGCTGGGAAAATAAAACAGAGCGGCAGGAACGCTCTGGGAGGAGGCCAGCAGCAAGAGCCACGGTCTACCTAGCCAGCGAGCGGGGGTAGTGGGTGCGCCTCCCGGGGTCGAGCAGGTCGGTGACAGCTGGGCTACTGAAAATAAAGGGAATGCAGAGAAATGAGGCCCTCTGAACATTACACAACGGCACTTTCAAATGCGTATGGGGGCAAGCTATTCAGAAAATTGAGGTTACGTGGAAGGACCGCCCAGCGTCTGTTCTGAGCGGTGGGGTCGCAGGTGTTAATTAGATCAGCGAAACAACTAATTCAATCACTGCGCGCACAAGTGCGTCCTGCATGGTTCCGGAGGGGAGCGTCGTGGAACAAGGGCCGTGAGCAAGCCAGCCCTGCACCTGGGCCTCCCCGCGATGACAATGAACAGGAAAGGTGATGTCACACTGAAATCAGAAAACTGAAAGAGCGAAGGCGAAGCGGCTGGGGGTGCAAGAGTGGCATCGCCCCCGCCACGAGGTGCACAGTGCCTGCGCGTGAGCCGCCACCTGGGCCTCTCCGGGTTCGTCATGCACTCGGAGCTTTTTCTGAGTTTTCTACAGCCACGTTTCCCTTGGGAGCCCCGAGTCCTCAAAGGCTGCTCCCCCCAGTGCCTCTCAAGCTGGGCACCCCTTGGCCTCTGGGTCCTCCACTGTGACAGAAAGATCTCCGGGTACAACTGAAAATCCTCCCAGATGCCTTGGGCTGGCTTAGCGAGGGGAGAGGGAAAAAGGGGGCTGCGGGCAGCAGAGCAGGGGAAGTTCCTCCCAGCGGGGTGGGTATGAGGGTCACCCACCACCAGACCCCCACAGGCACCCTGACTGAGGAGTTGGAGGCTGGGGGACCCCAGGTACACATTCTGGGAATCCCCACTGTCTGCTGCTTGGAGTCTTTCATTCTCCAAGCCCAGCTCTGTACCCGCACCACGGCTGCTCCTGGTCCCGCTGCTGCAGGGTGAGGTGCCGGCTCTCTGAGCAACTTCCTATGCAGGACGCTGTGCTCCCTCCCGGTGCACGAAGTCTTCAGCCTGTGATCAGATGGTCATGGCCCAGGCAGTGTCCCTGCAGGCTGGCGTCTCCGGGCTCAGAGGCACATGGCCCCAGACTCTGCCTCCAACTTGGACAGGGTCTCTGCTGGGTCAGCCCCTCAGAACCTGGCCGTGGGACTGGGTACAATTCCTCATCCGGTCTGATGGCACCTTCACTCCTCACATTATAGACACTTAAAGGATGGGGGTGTGTGCTGAGCATCCAGGTGCACACAGAGTTGGGGGGCTCTCTTCCACCCAGCACAGCCTCTGCTTCCAACAAATCTCTCTTTGTCCTTTCTCCACTACAGAAAGTTCTTCACGTGGCCCGAAAGGAGAAGTCCAGCCTGAAAAAGCAAGTTACCTGTCCTGGCACCGCGTGGCTGCCCCTGGGGACCCACAGCAAGTCTGTCTTGCTGTGGATCTTCTTCTAGATTTTCAGTCCTGAAGCGCCTTCCTGTCCCCCTACCCAGCTATGTGTCTGGCCCTGGCCCTCTGTCCCTCCGCTTTCACATAAGTGTGAAGTATACGTAGCAATACCTGGATTATACGCATATAGGCTGTTTCTTCTCCGGGCCCAAACCCACTGCCTGAGCCACCAGAAATCAGAAGTCATCTTACACTGCTGCTGCAGCCCAGAAGCCCAGAGCCACGGTGTCTGCAGGGTGGAGGAGCTGCCAGGAGCCTCTTCCAGCTGGGGGCGCTGCTGCAGACCTGGCTCCTAGACAGCCTGCTCCAGTCTTGGTCCCTCTGGCCACCTGGCCCCCTCCCCTGTGCCCTCTTCTCTTATGACAGGGCCTCTCACCACTGAGTTCGCCAGGCTGACCCAGGCAAGTCTCCTTTTATTGTGCCACCATCTCTGTCCACATAAAGCCTTGCGCTGAGAGTCCTGGTGGAAAGGATTTGGGCTGCGTGTGCATCCACGCATGCAGACGGACCCTGACTCAGCACCTGGGATGCAGGAAAACCTTAATCACCAGCGGTGGACTCAGTAACTCGGGGCGCTTTGTGCTAATGCCACCTGCAACTGCGGCTCTGGACAGCCTCAGCCCGGTGGCCCAGGGGCCGGCTGCTCACCTGGAGCCTCACCGAGTGGAGCGAAACGTCCCTGCGAGCGCTCTGAAGTCACCTGGTCGGCAAGTACTCGGATGCGTCCATAAAGACAGAAATGGACAGCACCTTTCTTCCTTTATTTCTCTCACTCCGGGGATATTTTTGGCTCAAGCCATAAGTGATTGAAGTAACAGATTTCTCCACTGAGCGAGATAAAAGTCCTTTGATCTCCGAGAGAGCCTTGTTTGCTTTCGGTGCCAGGAGCTATTAAATAGATTCCCAGTTCAAGTGTCTCCCGGGGACCCCGGACATTGCTAGGGTTTCCCACCCTTTCTTCTCAGCTGTGAGTGATGGATTTAATCAACTCCTCAGACAACTTACAAGATGAAGGGAACAGCTCGCCTCCAGCCAGGGTCACATCTTTTTTTTTTTTCCCTCTGTGGGAACTCAAAGATCCTCTTAGGAGGAAAATATAATAAAATAAATGAATCCCCACATACTGGGCCATTTCTTCGCCTCCTGGCTATAACTCACTGGCTCCCCACAGTGCGCTCACTCTAATCCTTCCCCCGGCGTCTGTGCTCAGTGGTCACCTTAGGTAACAGACACAGTCGCCAGCCCCAGTCGCCTCCTTCCACTCGCAGAAGGAATCCTGGGTAGACCAGTTGTCTACATGCTTCTGTTGGCCCTGTCCCCAAGAATAAGAGTGGGTTCCTCCTTGGCCTACGTAAGCCATGCTGTAAAGAAGCCTTACTCAGCAGAATTGGGGGCAAGAGCATTTCCACTTCTGTTTAGTTCCTGCAACCCATCTCCTCGCACCAGGACTGCCCCCAGGAGCACTGGTAACACAGAGAAAGGCTGTCAAGCTGCCTGGTGGGAAATCCTCACCCCCGGGTCTCTGTGGCTCTTGGAAGGCTGTGTGCAGAATGTGACGCAGTAGGAGCACTCTGGGTGCTCCCTGACTGGCCTCAGGCTGGTCACCAGTCCCTCCATGCTCTCTTCTGCCAGAGATGGACAGACAGCACAGGCGACATCAGCTCTGCTCCTGGGGAGGAGCCTGAGGTCAAGGGAGAAGGGCTCCTCTGTGCTGGCGAGGCTGAGGGCCGCTAGCAGGCGAGATGCCTGTGGTGAGGGCGGGTACCTCGGCAGCACGTGGTAGCCGGCATAGCAGCTTGGCTGCCCCTCACGCTCCTGGCCCCCTTCCTTCTGCGTGGGGAATCTAACAGCCGGCCGAGCAGGTGGGTGGATGTCAGCCCGGTCGGTGCCTCCCGTGGGGAGGCTCTCCTTCTCCCCACCCTTGTGCAGAGGGAAGCCCAATGCCACAGGAGGCCACCCAGTCCCACTTGGTGCCTGGTGGTGCATGATCCTCTCAGGCAACTGTAGCTGGCAAAACACACTGTGCTCCTCTGGCACTGTAGCTTGGAAGTCCAAATTCCAGATGTGCACAGGGCTGGCTTTTCTAGAGCCTCCGGAGGGTTCAGGCCTCAGCCCAGCTGCTGTGCTGTGACTGCTGTGTTCCTTGGCCCCCAGCGACAGCACTGGGACACCTGCCTGTGGGGTTCCACAGCTTCTGCCCTGGGTCCTGCGAACCCTTTCTCATCTGAGGACATGGACCTTTGGGCTCAGATCCACTCCTCACCTGCCATAAGCTCACGAGAACCAATTACACCTGCGAAGCCCTGCTACAGAGGAGGCCACAGTGTCCCGAGGGTCCAGGTGAACATGGCGCCCACGGAAGGTGGCCTGGGGGCAGCAGTGCCTAGATGGGCAGGGGCAGCTGCCCGGGAGAGACAGAGGGCAGCTCTGCTGCTGGTGTGGAAGGGTGAGTGGGTGAGGTTCCGTGGATCCCACAGAAGTGCCTGGCCCTGGACTTGTGTCACCTGCCACTGATCACCCTGATGGCCCCCGGCTGAGCTCGCCTCAGGAGGGCAGAAGCCGGGGTTCAATTTCTGACCCCAGGCCACCCCATGCTCTCACTCAGCCAGCGGCACAGAAAAGAGCTTTTATCCAGGAGGCCAGGGTGGCTGGGGACAGATGGGGACTGCAGATGTCAGAGAGGGGACCGACTGCTATGAAGAGGCAGGAGGCTGGGGCGGCTCTTCAGAAGGGGAACACGGAGCATGCCTGGCCGGATGATGGGGCCGCGGCTCCTCAGAAAGGATGGCGGGGCCAGCAATCACCCCAGAAGTGCGAGGGGGTGAGAGGCCTGTGCACATCTGGCTGATTCCGTCAACGCGTGAACTGTCTGCGTCACCATAGCAACGCGGTTCTAACTTCAGCTTCTAGAAAACAGCAGTGGAGGACAGGGCAGAACGGATCCCTTGTCACCTGGGCAGACAGACCAACTCCCCGAACACCAATGGCCAGGGGGGTGTAGTCAGGCCTAGGGACCCCTGCTGCAGTTCCGCGGTTACCATTAAAACAGTATCTGTCTGGGTAGAAGCACAGCTATCCATTATTAATGACAAGATTTGATAATAATGAACGATGTTTGATTAGCATAGTTGATAATAGGATTTATCAGCATTGCTCTTGAAACAGCAACACTGGCACATATATCCCAGCAGTGTTTCCACAGCTGTCCAGATGAAGGGACAAGCCCGTGGCCCTCACCTGACCAATGGATAGAATTTATTCATGTGCACAGGGGAATATTACCCAGCCTTCAAAAACGGCTCTAAAACCTGTGTCAGTGGGAATGAAACTCAGCAACATGAGGCTGAGCGAAAGCAGTAGGGCGCGAAGGCCGCGTGCTCCGCGACTGCTCCTATGGAGGCTCCAGCAGAGGCGGGGGCTGAGAGCAGAGCCACAGCCGAATCGCAGGGGAGAGGGTCCTTCAGTGGGGGAGGGTGCTCGGGAGGGCAAAGCAGCTTGGGAACATGAGAAGTGGTGTTGGCCCTGCGCCGAAATGTGCTTCGTCTGCCTAGCTGCATGCTCCAGCTGCAAGCACCGTTGCGCGAGGTTCACCTCGGTTTAGCACCGCGCCTGGTCAGCCCTGCCCAGCACTTCTGGTTTTCAAAGGTCAGAGACCGCGAGGGCATGCGGGAAGCCAAACCACCCTGAGCTTGCACTTCCCTCCTGTGGCTTTGCCCACGTCCTGCCTCGCCTCTGCTCTGTGCCGGGGCGGAGTAGCGCTGCCCCCGAGGACCCGAGGCCAGCAGCCCCGCCCAGCCACGCTCCGGCGGGGCTCACCCCAGACTCCCCACAGGGCACCCTGGAGAGCCTAAGCTGCAGGAGATCACATTACAGCTCTGTGTAAAATGCCAGCTCCCTGTGTAGGGACAGAGAGAAACGATAATGGAGCCCAAGAGCTAATTAGTTCCCGGAAGGAAGGACCTCAGCACGGCTGATGGACAGCCAGGGGTCATCTCGTGCCCCCATCTCCTGTGAGGAAAGAAGGAGCCCAGTGCGCAGACCCCAGCCTCCCACACCGCAACCCCAGGTGCTCTTAAAGGTCACATCGGCGCGGGTGGCATGGGCAGCAGCAGACAGCAACTCTGCCTGCCAGGATCTGCAGCAGCCTGGCCAGCAGAGCCGGGCTATGGATCTTCTGCACGAGTGGAGGGCCCTGTCTGAGAGCCACCGGGGGAGACTCCGCACCAGCCATGGCCACGCATCCTTTAGAGCCTCCCAGAGCGCCCTCCCTGCTGGGCAACCCCGGCCTCGACGCCCTCCTTGAGTGCCAGGGGCTGTGCTTCTGGGGGGCGAAGAAGCTGAGAATTTCTAGAACCTAACTCCCCGAATTCCAGGAAGTGGGGCTGTGGACACTGTGTCCTAGATGTAGCAATAAATGAGAGAAAGCTGACTTTCTGAGCCTCAACAGTGAAAGCTCCCAGGACCGACAAGTGCAGGCAAGAGCTGGCCCCCAGGGACGGTAGCTGTGAGCTGGTGGGCACCCCGAACACAGCCCAGGCCCCTCTCTGCTGGTGCTTCATTCTCAGGGAAGGTTGCCCTGGCACATCCAGGGTCCACACACAGGGAAGGACATCCGGTGCCATCCTTGCCGCAGCCTAGGTCCTCATGAATGGCCCCACTTATAACACCTGCTGACCTCTGGCCAATCACCGATGGAGCAGAAGCCAGTGCTCTCTCATCGGAGCAGTCTGGGTCACGTGACTGCCCCTGGAGCTTGTGGATGGACACCGCAGCCTAAGGGCCCCGTAGTAAGGGTCAGCCACATGTGAGGATGGGTAAGGTTCTGGGCTGAGGGTGACAGCAGGACCTGAGCCAGTCCAGCTCTTCTGCACTGTGGTGTACCAAGAAAGGCACCGGGGCACATGTATTCCAGAAGGAAACTACAAAGTCAAAACGCCATTAAGAGACAATACCGTTTTTGCTTTCCTTAATTATTAATAGACTTTGAGGAATAATTTAGAGTGATATTAAAACCGGATGAAGGAATTCATAATATATTTGGGTCACATGAGATTATGAAAATATCTGGCCTCATTTCCTTGTCACCCGATAGAAATTTATCCAGAAAACAACCGGGAGCGCAGCGAGGCACGTCCCAGCGCCAGCGCGGGCCCAGGGTGTTCTGCCGCCTTTTCCCCCTTCCAGCTCAGAGCTCCCAGAGTGGTGTGGAGATCCTGCCGCGCGCCTTACTTCTGAGCCCCATAGGCCTCCAGGGATGGCTTTGTGCGCTTTGCCTACCTCTCCCCTCTCCGACTGCACCCAGATTTCTGCGGAGAAGGTGACTCCGCCCCTTTCACTCTGTGGACAACGGAGGCTCGGAAGCCAGCGGGCCACCAGGCAGGGGTGGAGCCCCTGGAATGCTGGACACACGGGTGCGCCAGAGCCTCCGCACACCCTGCATGGGAAGAGCCCTTCGTCCCAGGACGGGGAGGCTCCACGCCGCGCTTGCCTCGGCCCATGTCGAGCCACACCCTCCGCTGTCTTCCGGCCCGGCATGCTCACAGTTCCTGGTCCTCAGCAAGGACCACTGGAGTCAGAGAATGGACCCCGCGGGCTGTGGCCAGCACGGCAAGCACCCCGAGAAGCTTTTGGGGACGTCCCATTGGTTCTTCCCAGGCTCCTTCTTCCCGTGGCCCCTGAGTGGTTTTCCTGCCAATGGCTGAGGAAAAGCTGCAGCAGCGGCTGACAAGCTCTGCCTCCTCCTTCCACAGCTTCATAAGCCAGGATCCCTGCCACAGGAGTCTGCTGTACACAGAGTGCACCCCTAGGCCAGGCATGGCGCCCCCTGGTAGCCCTCCTAAAAATATCAAGAATGAAAAAGAATCGCCAGCCTCCGATGGCGCATTCGAATTTCTTCCTGTGTAAAGCTGTGCATTTGAAGAATTTTCCTTTTTTTTTTTCTTTTTTTACATTTCTAAACAGTATAAAGTGGAAGCGATGCGATGGGGGTTCTCCTTGGGCAAAAAACCTGCATACAGGCAGGAGAGAAAACCCACTGTCAAACACGACGGTGGCACGGCAGATGGACACAGACTTAGACCTCGCCGATTACATAGCCCAAAAGACGCAGAGTGCCTGCGTGAGGCCTCTGGGAACCCCTCAGATGTAGGCTTGCCTCCAGGAGATGCTCCGGATAAAGGGCGCTCCATCCTGGCCATCAGCATCGCCAGGTGATGACCATTTGCAGGGTCTAAGTGGCCAGGACTAAGCCCTCAGCCACATGCTGCAGAGAAGCCTTCAGAGTCCAGGGGCCATGGAGCTGGTGTTGTCCTTGCTCGGTGGACAGCCAGTGACAGAATCAGGGGTCCTCTGAAAACGGGCGTCGTGCACAGGGCGAAGCCTCAGACTCCGGCCCGCGGGGGTTGGGCTCCTTCTGAATCAACAGCAACTCTTCCATCACCACCTCAGACAACGATGCTTCCGTGTCCCCTAGTGCCCACTGCCTAGGAGCTGTGGTCTTGTCATTCCAGACAGCTGGCTGCCGGGGACCCTGGCAGGCATTCCCTGGGTCGAGGGGAGCTTCCCTCCCGCTGCGCGCAGAGGAAACGTGGGAACCCCTCTGACCTGCTTCGCCATCTTCTGGGATCATGAAGCTCCCTCTGAGGGTCTCAAAGGCCACCCCGCTGCTCTAGGCAGGGGCTAGCTTCACTGCTTCACCTAGGTGGAGATCCTGGTGGCGCTGGTGTAGCTCTGTGCACGGCAGCCACGTGGGCCTCCGCTGGGCACTGCCCAGGAGCGGGTGCTTCCTGGGAGCGACTTCGTGCGGGTTCAGGTGTGGATGAGGAGGGAGGTCGGTGTCGTGGCACAGCGGGAGCAGAGGACCTCTAGGATGGGCTGGTGCCGTCAGAGAATAACTGCTTCTGGATCCACAGGTTCGTGGCAGCCACTGTGAGCTTCCGTGGCCCCGGGTGCTCAGGCAGTGGCCCCATATGCTGTGAGGAACTGGTCACCACAGTGTGGAGAGGACAGGAAATAGCTGCATAAAATCTGGAGGGCCCTGCCCCGCTGGGGCTTCTACTTAAATAGGATTGTGCAGGGTAGCAGGTCCACAGCAGAGTCAGTGCTGAAAAGAGGTGCAGGGTGTGGGGACTGCGTTTCCAGAACTCAGAGACCGAAGTCCAACGGAGAGACAGAGAATCGGCTGGGTGCTCTTCCATTGGCTTTGGGGCCAAGGACAGCTCGCAAGGCCGTTCAGCCAGGGCCCAAGATTTGTTTTAAGTGCTTGGGGTCCCTAAAGGCTGCACTGAGATCCAGGGGAAACACTTAGGTTCTAAAGTAAAACAACTCCTTAGAGTCCAGGAGTTTCCCCTAGAATCCCAATCTGAGTCTTACGGACAGCCGCCTGCCCGCCGGGAGCTGTTTCCAGTCACATCCAGAAGTGCTGGGACAGACGGTGGGGCATCAGAGCCAGGTTCTGTGAGCGCAGCCTGCATCCGCAGGTCCTGCTCAGCGTCATCTCGGAGCAGGAGGAGTGTAATGGGGAAGAGGCAGCAGTAATTAAGGCAAGAGTGGCTCTATCCCAAGCTTATTAGGGACCCGAAACCAGGCTGGAGGCCATAAATGACTTAGAGGCAGGACCAAGAGTAATCCAATAATCCATTTATGACTTTAAATAAATCTGGCTGCATGAGAAAACCCTTCTGAGTTTACAAAGCCATAATGCTCCCAGCCACTGGCCCGCTCCGGCAGGGGGCCATCAGGACCAGCCTGCGTCTGCAGGGCGCTTGGATCACAGAAAATTAACCAGGGCCAAAGCAGTCGATAGCACATTATCTCCTTCTCTGCGGTGATTTATTCGATTTGCTGCTGTTCATTCCAAGCCAGCACTGGGCGAGAAGCTGGCTGGGGTAGCCCCTAGAAGCAGACCTGTGTCCCTGCTGAACCCTGAGCCCTGCAAGGCAGGACCAACTCGCACGCACTCCAACCGGGAAAGAGGCCCCTTTGTGCAAACGACAGCTGCCTCTTCCCACCCGTACCAACGGGAGCCTAAATCCTGCCGAAGACGGCAGTGCTAGCTCTGGTGCAGCTAAACCCAATGGTTCCCAAGATGCTACTGGCTTGATAGCTTCATAAACTTATTTTGGCATTGCTTAGAAGGAAACTTTGCAAATATATCCACAAAACCTGAGATTTCGAAAGTCACTTTGCTAAGTGAAAGAGTGGAGTTAATTTTCTGTATAGAAAGAGCCGCCCCTCCTCGCGCCCCTGTGCTTTCCTTCTCCTGCCCTCCTCCCCGGCCCTCCTCCCCGGCCCTCCTCCCCGGCCCTCCTCCCCTGCTCTTCTCTCCTCCTCTTCCACTCTCTGCTCCAGCAGGCTGTGCTAATCCTTTTATGGCTAATCCTGCCTGTTGCGCCAGCAGCCGGCTGAGGCACGCTTTGTGTTCCAAGCACCACCAGCAAGGCAGGGAGCTGGGGCGCTGCTGGGTCAGCCCCCGTCATTATTAGCAGAAAGCCCCTGAAGAGCTGCACTGCCTGCAGTGCTAAGAAGTAAGCCACACATCCGAAACACCACAGCCACCCCTCTGGTCGCCATGAGAACGCGCCGTCCAGGGTGAAGGCAGCCCCGAAGGATGTGGGAAGACAGAAGGACATTGTCCGTGGATGCAGCCACGGCCCACTGTGTCATCAGCCAGGCCACCACCCTCCTTCCAGAGTGGGTGTCTTAAAGAAAACGCATTTCCTTACTACTGAAGCTACAGTTTTCAAGTTGCTATGGTTTGCACTCCAGGTCATCTTAATGACAAAACTCAAAAGGCGAGTGGTGGGAAAGCCTGGTGGAGATGTCAGATCCAGCCCTCATGCCCTTCCTGGGATGCAGGCTCAGGTACGTGCTGTGGGCATCGAAGCACAGATGTCCATCCAGGTGGGAGGTCGCCGAGGAAGATGGAGGTGGTGAGCAACGAAGGACTTCGGCATGAAGGAGGCGAGGTGCTGTGGCACCTGCAGTAACAGCTGTGCTTGCAGGACGGCCCGGAGTGGCAGAGCTGGACGGGGCTGGCAGAGGGTGGCTTTCCTGCCAACATCATGGTCGCCCAGGGGCCCGTGCTGTGTGCCACTGAGGTTGCTTAGTACTCAGGGTGTGGCCATGCTGCCACTGGCCACTGACCAGGACTTCTGGTGTGGCCCTCCTCCTGTCCTTCTTCCTCTTCCTCCTCTCCTTTCTCTTCCTCCCTTCCCTCCTCCTCCTCCTCCTCTTTCCCTGTGTTGTGGTTGGTATCTAGTTGCCCGCTCCAAAGCCTCATGTAAATCATGGGGCTGTCAATCAAGCGGCTCGAGGGGCGGGGCTTGAGGGGCGTGGCCAAGAGAGGTTCTAACTGTTAAATTAACAGCGCGCGCTGTCAGAGTGCCCCCTCCACACCAGGCGGCAGTTTTGCACGGAGGCGTTGGAGCGGATCATCCTGGACATGGCAGCGCCCCAGCTCCTCCTCCAGTCCCTATAAAGCAGGGGCAGCGTCTTGAAACCCCCAGGAACTGTGAGCTAAATCAACCTTTCCTCCCCTAAGCTTGTGTGCCGGGTATTTGTCCCAGCAAGGACGGAATAGTGACTAAGACACTCTGTCCTCTCCTTCTCTTTCTTTCTTCCTTGGAACGTGAATGGCTGGTCCTGGGGGAAGCTAAGAAGTCAGCCCAGGGCAAGACCCCAGTGAAAGACGGGGTCTTGGGTGGACAACAGGAGCTACGGGCTGGTGACCCCAAGCACGGTCATTCTCTCATCTGTTGCCCAGGAAGGGCGGCACTTCACCTCGAGTCCATCGCTGGCTCTGAAAGAGTGACAAGCGGAAGATTATCTGATATTTCTGGGCTCCCAGGAAGCACTGGCTCCCCGAGTAGAAAGCAGGAAGTAGGAAACAGAGGCCCTCAGTGCAAAACGCTTGGCATCTGACTGCGGCACACGGTGGACTGGTGCCGGTGCTCCTGATGAAGGCCCAGGCTGGGGCTGGTAGAGGAAGCACAGCCGTGGGAGGGGGCTGGGTTCCGAGGGGTTGCCCCCGCGGAGCGTGTGTGTGACTCCCACAGGCGAGGATCCAGCAGCAAGGGTTGCCTGTGAGCCAGAGGACAGCCCCGTCTGGCGTCTCCTCCAGACCCTGACCTGGGTCTCCAGCCTCCACAGCGTGGAGAGGAGCAGGTCTGCTGATGGGAGGCCCCTCCACCTCCGCATTCTGCAGCACCAGGCTAATGGACAGGGCCAGCACCGGCCATGAAGCGCCGCTGCCTTCCAGGGCTCAGAGTGGCTCCGCCATGGCTCTGAGCACGCACACGTCACGTTGATTCCAGAATACGGGTGGTGGCAGCTAAAGCGGAGGCCGTGGGGAACCACCTTGCTGCTGTATACCCCGGAAGTGGGGTTCGCTGACCTTCAGTTGGCTGGATACAGGAGATAAGAAGCCCGGGTCTCAGGATGAGAGCCTCAGTCCCCCGTCTGGGCTGCTGGTCTACCGCGCTACTCCATCCGCAGATCCCTGGGTGGCTTCTTGTGGTGTACAGTGGACAGGGAGCTCGGGAGACGGGGCCGGGCGAGAGCGCTAGGGCTGAGTCTTGTACCTCCACAAAGGCTGGCAGTTTCTGTTGCTTTGCAAACCAAGATCCGCTACCATTTTGTTTCCTTCTGATGTCGCCAGAGACGCAACCACCTGATTCCCTTCTAGATTTGCCATGCCGAGTGAAACCTGAGTTGAGGTCATTAAATAGGAAAACTCACCACGCATAATTATAATAACTACTCCGATCACATAAACATTATACCACCATGAATAATTAATAGGAACCAGGCCTTGGAGAGAATGGCAATTAAAGTAAAACCCGGGGAGGGAGGTGACAGGAAAGGCGCGTGCGTCTGTTTAGGGCTTTGCTTGCAGGGAGGCTGTGCGGTCACCAGAGCGCTCCTTCCTTGTCCTGAGGCTCTTATGTCGGGCCTCCAGAGGCACAGGAACAGGGTCGGCAGGGGCACACGCTGCAGTCCAGGAAGGGGCTTCACTTCCGGTTGCGGAGAGCGCCACCTCAGAAAAGGCGATGTTCACCCTCAGGGGCCCAAGTCCGTGCTTCTGCTCTCCTCTGGCAAACAACATCCTTGTTGAAGAAGAAACAGCGAGCCCAGCTTCATAAAAGAAACAGATCGAGACCCCTGAGTGGCCCCGCGTTCTTTGGAATTCTATGTCCCACTCATTCTGCAGACAAGCAAGGGTCACAGTCTCCCCATGGGAGGTGCAGAATGAGCAAAAACATCAGATTGGAGCGACCGATATTTTGTGTAATTATCTTGTTTTGAAATTCTGTACCATTTTTACTGATTATTTTTCTCTTTAAAATCAACAAAAATTTAAAAACTTCTAACTTAGTGAGTTTGTGTGGGCAGCCGGCAATTTCTCCATGAAACAACTCCAAGAGGCAGAAATTGAGTTATCTGGAGAGGCCTGGAGGGTGAGTCAGCATAGGGGCCTCTGGGCCATGAGGCAGCGTGGGGCTGGAGTTAAAGGAGGTCCCCTGCACCCGCCAACAGTGTGCTGTGGAGGGCTTCCAGAATCTGGTACTCGGGATTTCCAGCTTTCCCGCCTCAAGGGCTGCAGTGAGCACCAACTCCAGAACCCAGCAGCACGTGCGCGCCAAAGCCCGCGTGCAGAGCAGAGCTTCGGCTTTCTGCTGAGAAGCCTGGTAGCTGTCCCCTGAGCTGGCTTCCCTGCCTTGTAGCCCAAGGGCCCCATTATCACCTGCAGATGTTCTCGGAGTGCTCATTGTGTGCCCAGCATTTCCCTTGGGCTGGGGTGTCAGTATGGACAGAGGGGACAACCGCACACCCTTGCGGAGCAGGGTGAGATCGCCACCCCACAATCTACTATCCATCCGCTGCGGGGGGCAGGGGCAGGGGCAGGCATGCTGACCTCCTCTCAGCTGACGCAGAGCTCGGATATGACTGGCATAGAGATAGACACGTGGGCCAGCGGACCAGATAAAGGACACGGGAACAGTTCCAGGCATATCCAGCCACCCGATGTTTCACGAGGGAGGCCAAACACGCGTGCCGGAGGAAAGAAAGCCCCTTCAGCATACGGTGCGGGGAAGGCGGGCTGCCCGCATGCAGGAGGTCGAGGCCAGACACGCGCCCCTAGCCATGTACTTAACTAAAATCAGAAGGCTCGAAAGATCTATCAAGACTGAAACACTCAGCCCGCTAGAAGATAAAACGATTGAAACTCTTGCAGTCAGAGGCATCGACTAGAACTTCCCAAACACAGCCCCAGCGGCACAAGAAATAATGAGGAGAGTCGCCAAGTGGGGTCACAGCAAACTAAAAAGCTTCTGCACAGCAAGGGAAGCCTTCAGAAGTGTCCACATGCGAGGACAGAATGGGGGAGAACTGCCAAAAAACTGCCGCCCCGGACAGACAATGAATATCCAGGGTAGAGGAAGAACTGAAAACAGCTTAGACCTCCCGCAAATAGAAGACCCAATCTAAAAAGGACCAATGGAAATGAACAGAGAATCCTCAGAAAACGTGAGAATGGCCAGCAAATACTTGAAAACATGTTCCACATCGCTGTTTCCCAGAGAAATGCAAAGGAAAATAACCTGGAGATTGCGTATTACTCAGAAAGAACGGCACCACAAAGAAAGCAGCTAAGAACAAGTTCTGGAGAGACTGCGGGAGGCAAGGAAACCACACAGCATCTCCCTCTGGGCTCCCTGGGGCTCCTGCCCCTCCCTGGGGAAGGGGACCTGGGAGAGGGAGGGACACGAGTGGGCAGGAGATGGTGTGGGGTGAAGGAGGCCACACATGTATACAGGTAGCTAGGGCAGAGTTCAGCCCTGAGCTAAGACCACAGGGCAGGCATGCTGGGTGTGGGGGGAGTGACTGGGGCCACAGCTCCAGGCCTGGCGCTCCTCCTTTCCCATGCCTGGCACCGCCTCTGTGGCAGCTTGGCTCCCTGTGCTCCTGCTGTGGACACTGCCTTCCCAGCTGCAAGTGGCCGCTAGCATCACAGCCTCAGCCACTGCCCACGGGAACGGGAGCCTCAGCAGAGCACGCAGGCGGGTGTGATGGTCACAGCTGAGGCTGAGCGGGCTGGCATGGGGTGGAGCCAGCAACCTTAAACTGTAGAGTTAAGCACTACAGGGGCTGCCCTCCTTCAGTCCTCACCCCAGGGTGACATCAGTCCCTGAGCAGAGGGCAAAGACTCCTTCAGCAGGGTATCGCACTCATGCTCCATCAGAGTGCTGCCTCAGTACTCCGTAAAAGCACAAAGTACTCAGCCAGACCTCCAGCAAATACCATAGCAAATGCTCCATCAGAATGGTCCAGGAGTCCTTTCCGTAAGTGCCCTATCAGGACTCCATCACTGTGTTCCACAGAGGTCCTTCCTCACTGTAGTCTGTGTACAGCAGTCTGTAAGGGACGTCTTCCACCAATGCTCACCGCCAAAACACCTCGTGGTCCTCCATCTAAATGCTTCCGCGGTTCTCCCACAGCTCTACCACTGTGACATCCAAGCCCTCGACACAGCAGTCTGGGAAAGTGCTCCATCAATAAAGTGCTCCAGGAACAAAGTCCCGCGTCAGAGGCATATTTTTGGGTGCATCCTCAGGACCTCAGCCTCGTAGCTGCTCAGAGCGCAGGACTACTGCTCCGGAATTCCCAGGGCTCACTAGGAGGGTCAGAGGCAGCAGTACTTCACCTCACCAGGAGAGGCGCTCTCTCCCCCACAGACCTCCCACGTGCAGCTTTCATGTTTGAAATTAAGTCAGCTTCCAGGAGGGGCCGTTTCTCAAGTGGAGAGCGGGGGGGCATGTGGGATCGCAGCCTTTGGTTGCCGTTAGCAGTACAACATGTGTTCCTCATTTTCTATGATGAAATTGGGAAATTCCTGTTTTGTGTAGGATGAGGACCAGAAGGTAGGGTTCGTGTGTGTGTGTGTGTGTGTGTGTGTGTGCGCGTGCGTGTGCGCATGTGCGTGAGTGCGTGCGTGCGTGTCTTTCGGCTTGCACAGAGCAGCACAGAGTCCTTGAGGGTCCTTGTCCCCTCCCCAGAAAGAGAGAAGTCTGTGGATTTTTACGTGTATTTGACACAGCACAGATGTTAAAGCTCGGGGAGAGTCGCCTTAAGTGCCAACAGACTGTCTAGAACTCAGGGCTGTTGTTGTCTGGGATAAGCAGGCTCCTGGTTAGGGAGGCTGACTTCTCCACGCGAGAACTCCTCGTCGGTCCCGTTTATTGTCTTGTTAGCTCATGCTCCGTGGCTCCAGAGCGCCCCTGGGTCCATCTGCAGACGGCCCCTCCAGAGCTGCGCTTAGCGTACTCTGGCTTTTGCAATGTTAGGCATAGAAATGTGGGGCCTTGCACACGCTGAGGAACTGCTCTACTGCAGAGCTGTGGCCGTTTCTGGAATTTCAGGACCCTGTTTCCCTTGTTTCCCGGAAGCCTTCCTTCAAGTCAGAGCAGGAGACAGAGATCCGAAGCATGGCCACATGTGCAGCCCTGTCTGTGTCGGGGCTGGAGGCCATGCTCCCCTGTCACGCAACCCCAGGGGAGCCCCACTGAGGGACGTCAAGGGCCTTTGTGCGCAGCATCACGGACGTATTTATCTTACTGCTGTGCAGGGACCTGCAGTTAGCACGTGAAGCTGAGCTTTTCATGCAAAGGATTGCTTGGGGCAAGGCTCAGATTCAAGGAAAAAGTGTAAAATGGAGAAAGCTCATTACTAAGTCACTGGAAGTGCAGGTGACACCAGTGTCGGGCAAGAATGACCAAGAATCCCTGGGAAAGCACGGGCTGAGCAGTTATGGGCAATGCTTTGTCCTTGAAGATGGTCTTTCTGTGTGCTTTGCAGGCCTCCTGTTCTAGAATGTTCTCCAAAATGAGATCCATGTGAGTCTCCAGCCAAAGCCACACAGATCTAATGCCCGGGATTGTCATAGAGTGATGATGTCATCATTAACCCACATGAAGAAGCACGATGTTTTGTGCACTCACACAAGTTGATGTAGGACTGGCCGCAGGAGAGCTGCGGGTGAATCTACATTCCCCCGCCGGGATATTCACGGCCAGTGTCCGTGAACAAATGGCTGCATACACACTCCTGCTCAGTGCGTGCATGTCCAAGTGAGTGTGCAGGTGTGTCTGCGGGTGGCGGCATGGCATCCAAGCACGGGTGCACAGGTGCACAGGTGCACAGGTGCACAGGCGAGCGTTTCCCCATAGGAGTGGAGCCAATGGCGTATGGTTATGGCAAGGGCAGCAGGTGCTTGCCCTGGCTGTCAGGGGAAGGCAGGGTGGGAAGGGGACTTTCCTTGGGGCCACCTCAGGCTGGAGTGGGGCCCACCATCGCATGTGAACAAGACCCCTCTGCAGAGACATGGAGGCCTGTCTTAGTTACATTTCTCTGGTTGCTGGGACAAATACCTGACACACAAGCTTAGGGAAGGACAAGTTTATTTAGCTCAGTTACTGGAGGATTGAAGACCCTGACACCGCTTTATAGCATCTGGAGGAGAGGCTGGAGCGCCGCTGTGTCCAGTATAATTTACTCCATACCTCCGACAAACCGCCGCCTTGGATTGGGGGTGAGGGGGAAAGAACTCTGACAGTGCCTACTGTCAGTTTAACTGTTTAACTCTTTGGCCACGCCTCTCAAGCCCCGCCCCTGTCCTTTGGCCCCACCCCTCGAGCTGGGTGCTTGACAGCCCCATGAGGCTTTGTGAGGAACAAGCAGATCCAAACTATAGCAAGGCCCATCCTTCCTCTCCTTGCAGGAAGTCCTGGTCCTACCTGGTCCTCTTCATGCCGAGGGACTCCCCCAGGGTCCACTCCCTTGGCCATGGCTGGAGGAGCTGCCCGAATATCCACACTGTGGAGCCCCTCAGCAGCTGAGGTGCCGGGACAGCGAGGTGAAGCCAGAGACTGAGGCAGCCTGCGGTCGGGACATCCTTGGGGAGAGATCGGGAGCAGGGAGAGGGCACAGGCAGAGGGTTCCTGCAGGGCTCATGGGGGCCTCAGTGACATGGGGATCACACCGGGACACATCACCCTCTCTGTGACCGCAGTGCCTGAGAAGGTCAGGAGCAGTGGGCACCGAGCTCAGCTATTCCTTCCAAAGGACCTCCAACCAACCTGAGGCAAACAATCTGTCCTGCCCTCGTTAAATGCCGCAGGGCTACACAGGACAGAAGGGAGCGTTCCCAGCGAGCAGGCACACTGCCTGCGGTGCTGGCCGGCACACCAGACCAGGAAGGCCTCTGCTTTCTTTGTTATGAGTGACTTTGCATGAAGAGGTATACATCGCCGTGGCTCAGAGTCCAGGAGGTGGGACAAAGGGCCAAGCAACGGCCAGGGCACCACTGGGCAGCAGAAGAGGCGGCAGGTCTCAGCTAGAAGATGGCACTGCCAGCGGGACATGGACACGAGCATTAAGCCAGGAGCATCCCCGAGCGAGGGGAACAGAGGCAGCTGCGGCCTGTGCGCTCCTGGGGCTGCATGCTGACCCGGGACGCTTGCGTGTGGTGAAGAACCCACCGTACTGAGCCCCGAAGAACTGCAGCTGGGGCGGGGCAGAGCCCCTAAAGCAGCCAAGCTTCTCCACTTGCCCAGCTGCTGGCAGGGGCTTTGGGGGTGCTTTTCCAGCAGGCACACCAGAAACCTGCAGTTCCTGGGCAGGACCAGCCTCAGGTCTTCCTGCAAGGGACAGCGACACAGAGGCTGCCTCCGTGGGCTCTGCCCCATCCATGGACGGTCAGCTGGCTTCTGGGTGAAGATGGTGACCCCAAAATAAAGCCAGGACAGAGGAGCCAGGAGGCCAGGACCGGTCTCTGGTGGCACTGCGTGGTTGCTGGGCCCAGCTGTGCCTGATGCCCACGGGGACCGTTTACTCTGTGCCGGTCGGCCTTTTGTCTTTTGTCTGGCGATGGTTTCCTGGCTGGGCTCTCTGACATTTCCACCGAAAGGAGTCATTGTGCTTTTCCTCTGCACGCCTCTTCCCACTTCCCTCTAAGTCTCACCCTCAGAGGCAGGACTTGTGGAAAGGTGAACAGACCAGGGGGCGCTAGAGCGGATCTCATGCCGGGGTGGGGCTCTGGGGTCATGACCCGGAAGGGTTCATCTCCTTTCTAGGCCCCGCCCTCCACTCGCCACTTCCCGTCCCAGCAATGAGGAGAGCGACAGAGGTGAGAGTCGTCGTAGCCAGCGCGCTGAAGGATTGGGTACCTGGCCCGCGTTGCCATTGCAGGGTAAGAGAAAGACCGCCCCACGCCTAAGGCACACCTTCCTGCTGCCAGTGGAAGCCAGAGTACTTGGCCGGCGACAGCCCCTGTAGAGTGAGGATTTCTTTTTTTGTTCTTTTTGCTTTGCCTTTTTCCATGTAGTTTTACTATTTAGCATCTTTTGTTATTTTTCTTAAAATCAGCACTAAACTGTAATTTAATGGAGAGGCCAGAACCTTTTCACCTTTGAGTGTGTGTGTGTGTGTGTGTGTGTGTGTGTGTGTGTGCGTGTGCTGGAGCAGGAGGCCATGGCGGGCTCCTTACAGCACCCTATTGTGAGAACAGCGTCTGCCGCAGACAGCAGCTGGTGGAGCTCGCTGTGCCACCAGGGGGGGCGCTGTGCCCACGCCCTCCAGCCTCCTGAGTTTCAGAGGCAGCAGGAGAGGAAGCACACCAGAAGGCGGAGAGCGTGACGCTACAGCTAGGGTAGGGGGACAGAGCAAGCGGGATGGAAGGAGCCCACCGCGGGCCTGGCAGGGACATGGGCCTCACGCTGGGTGCGCTGGAGGACTCTGGACCTTGGGGGCCAGGAGAGGGTCCCAGAGGAGAGGTGGCCCAGCTGGTCACACGCAGCCCGTGGCTCTTCTTCGCTAGTGTTATGGTTTGCGTCTAGGTGTCTCCCTAGAGCCTCATGGCGTTACAGGGCACACTTCCAGGGTGTGAGACTAACTCCTGATCCAGTGCTGGGATTATTTATGGGAGTGAGAGCCGGACCCGGCCTGGGGCGGACAGCCTGGACGCAGCGTCGCGGAGACAGACCTGCGCTCTGTAGCCACTGTCGCCGCTACCCCTCCCTTTTGCCCTTGCTCTCGCTGTTTTCCACTGCCAAGAACGGCTGCCCTCTGCCCTGTGCCACTCTGCCTTGGAGCCAGCCAAGTATGGAGCAAAGCCTCCCCTAGCCGTGAGCTACGTAAGCCTTTCCTTCCTTAATTCTGGGTGTCGGGTATTGTGTCCCAGCAACAGGAGAAGAGAAGCCGAGACACCTGGCCTGGCCAAGTGCCAGTTTGTTTGGTTTTCGTTATGTTCTTGGCTCTCTAGAAAATACCTAGCGGTGCTCCCCGGATTCCTTTCCATGCAGTCCTTCCCCTTGGCTTATTGGAGTCAGTGGCCACCGTCACCTGCCACGCTCGCAGTCTGGCGTTTTGATGGGCCACAGGGGGCCACATCCACCCAATCCCGTGAGCACACCCTCGCCCCCAGCAAGAGTCCCAGGAGGGATCACTAAGCTGAGCATCGCAAAATGAAGTCACCTTAGATAAGAAGGAGCTTTCTTGTCACTGCCCAGTGACAAGTGAGGTTAGAGATGGGTGGGGAAGGGACACCCAGAGAGACCACGCAGGAGAAGACAGCAGGAGATACAGTGAAGCCATCATAAGCAGGACCCCAGGAACAGGAGGGTGGGTCCACCCCGGGGAAGCTGGGGCACCCTGCCCTGCTGAGTCTGGACAGCTGGCCACCGCACTGGGGAGAGAGCTAAGCTGCCATGCAAAGCTGCATGGGAAGTTCTGGGAAGCCGCTGAGGCACTGGCCATTTGTCGCAGCATCCCTGGCAGTGAGACGGGCAGACAGGGCTGCCCTCCAGGGGCCTTCACTCCACAGGGTGCAGAGCCGTGGCAAAGCTGTGGCGGGCTTGCATCAGGTGGCGTCCAGTCCACAGCTGCTGCTGGTGACTGCCTTTCCTTTGTCCTCCGGGCATCACACGTCTTTCCTCTGAAATTAGAAGGGCTGGGACTGTCCCAGGTGCTGTCATTTCCTCTAGATGAAGGGGTCTCACTGAGGCTGCTTTAGAGCTTTCTGAGGTGAACAGAAGCAACCTGCTCTCCCTCCCCCGGCCTGCCCCAGGGAAGGTGAACACCAGGGACAGCCAGGGGAGCTGTGGAGGTAGCTGCTTACTCTTGCCAGCAAACCGGCGGCCCCTGCTTTCGGAAGCACCAGCGACTCCCTGTCCCTCAGGATTCATTTTTTTCTAATGTGGCTGTAGGTTACTCCTGTGGCTCAAGCCACCCATTTCTGAGCGTTGTGTCCAAGAAACGGCAGGAAGGATCTTCCAACGCAGTTTGTGTTTGTACGGAATGGAGGCTGGGCACATGCTGGGCACAACCTC
>PVJA010017126.1:0-42185 GCA_004027025.1 Myocastor coypus | reverse complement strand
GGCGTGGTGGCACACACCTGTAATCCCAGCACTCGGGAGGCTGAGGCAGGAGGATTGGTGCGAGTTCAAGACCAGCCTGGGCTACAAAAGTGAATTCAAGGCCAGCCTGAACTGCATAGTGAGACCCTGTCTCAAAAAGACAAAAAAAAAAAGAAGGCAAGGATGGTCAGGTGAGACAAAGGGAAACTCTCTGTCAAGGGAAGCAGACAACAGTGGTGGTCAAAGAAGAACATTTTAAAATAAAAGATTATAGAGTGCTTAGATAATAAAAATAATCCCCTGATGGAAAACAGAATATAAATGACGTAGGCGGTAACATAGAAGAATGAACCGCAGGAGCAACACCACTGGCAGGTGGAGAGGATAACCTGGGGCTCACTCTAAAAGGCTGGGGAGTCAGGCAGTCATGGGGGCGGGAGAGGCAAGGGAAACTGCAAGGGAGCCAGCGCAGGCAGGGTGATGGCTGCTGGGGAAGTTCAAGGTCTCTTTGGCTCTGTTTTTTGTTTTGTTTTGTTTTGTTTTGTTTTGTTTTTTCAATGAAAGAAGAGAGGACATCAAAGGTAAGGTTGACCTATCAGGTTCTGCCTGTCTTAGTGACTCCGTGTCACCTTCCAGACCTCCTTTTCTACTACTGTCACCCAGGCCTTCTCCACTCCGGTCCCCTCTCTTCCTTGAACACACCAAGCTCATTTCTTCCTCCGGGCCCTTGCACGCCCACTTCCTGTTCCTGGAACCACCTTCCCTCAGGGGTCTGCGCTGCTTGCTCCTGACGCATTCTTCTCATTCAATCATCGTCTTCATAGCAGAAAACTTCCCGCAACAGCCAGTCAACAATGCAACCTCTGACTCCCTACCCCTCACTCCCTATCTCTTCCTACTTTTTCTTTGTCATTGTCCCCTAAAAACTATATTTGCTTACTTAGTTCAGTCTTCCTTTCACCATAAGTTACACTTCGTGAGTTCAAGAACTCTTTATTTAATTTAAGAGAGAGGAAGAAAGGACCAGGAGTGTGGATGAGGGATACAGAGTGGGGTGGCGCTGTCAGGTAGCTCGCAGGGCCGGCTAAGGCTAATGACCCTGGTGTAGAATGTTTTATTTTCTCCCTGGAGGAACAGGAGAGGTAAGGGACACACTTGTCACCTCAATGGAACTGCAGAATGCCCTAAGTCCCCAAATCTAATGTCACCTAATTTCTTTGCTCCCAAGCCCCCTTTCCAAGCCAATATCATTCACCTCATAGACACCAGTAATTTCTTTATAGGAAGTTCATAGGATCAATGGGATCAAGGAACGGATTTTTTTTTTTTTTTTCACTTACGCTACAAAAAGCCGAACAGTCAAAAAGAAAGCAAAACAAAATCCCTGGCGTTACTGAGTCTGTTAGTTCTCTTCGCATACAGTTGAGCATCTGATTTATCCCTTTTAGGATGAAGTCATCTGAAACACAGGGGCAGTGATTGTAGGACCTCTTGCTCATGCACAGGTGTAACTCTGCAGTAGTGGCAACTAACTTAACAGGAGACGCCAGCAACCGGCTCACCTGCTGGGTGACAAAAAGCACACTTGTGTGGAACAAAGGTAACCATACCAGCATCACATTCCCTCGAGCTAGAGACTGGGCTTGAGTTTCCCTGTCTGAAAAGGATGTGCTATTGGTGCCCTGGCCCCTCAGTACTTATTCATTATTTCCTTACGTTTCTTTCTGTAGAAGCCTCAGCCTAACATCACCGATAAATCCTCAGTGGTGCCGAATGTGACTGAGTCCCCAGATCTCTGTGGCTTACAATGACATACTCATCCTCTTCCTGCTGTAAGTCCATCGCAACTGGCTACCACTCCACTTTATGTCATCTTTATCTTGGAGCCCCGGGGTAGCCCCACAGAAATTAGGTACAAAGTGACTTAGGGCCAGAGGAAAAACGTGAGGCGAAGCACACACTGCTCCTGCACTTTAGCATGACTACAACGCTCATCACTTCCCACGTTCCTTTTACAAACACAAATTTTATGCTAAGCCTGACTTGAATGGGTACAGAAGCCTCCCAGAAAGGACAAACAACTGTTAGCAAATAGTAACATAATCTACCACACAAGCCTCCATTGTTCTTCCCAGAAGTTGTCATGGCTTTCTCTTTTGATTTCTCAAAATTCTGCACCCCTCTATTTTAACAGAGTATTTCACATTGTTTACACTACAGTGTCCCCAAGCAAGCCTGGCTCTCTTGGTGGGGAGCAGGGCTGACCTTTATTGTCTAGTTGTATACACAATGCCTGGGAGACGGTACATGAACTGCTGAACTAAAAAGGATTGGATGCACTGATGGAGATTCGGTAGACGTAATAGAACGAGGTGGTTATACCTCAATGGGAATGAAACAGAGCATCCGAATCCCTGTCTTAGTGTTGTACATAACAAGGCTAGACAGAATATAGTTCAAGGGAAAACTGGCCTAGATGGGGTTTCAATAGAGAGATCTGTGGGCTCAAGGGTGATGTTTTACTGATGTGAACATTAAAGGCTGGGTAGAAGAGATGACCAAGCCCACACCACATAGAGTCTGTGAAGAACACGGATATCCAGTTTTGCTCTGCTGTGGGTGTGGTTTCTCCCTCAGCAACTGCTGTACTAGAGGCTTGGTCACCTGTGTTGAGAACTGAATGGACTGGAGCCTACTGGGAAGTGACCAGCTCACTGGAGATACTGACTCCACAAGGAACTGAGGTAGTCTCAAAAAGGTTGTTATGGGGAAAAAAAAAAAAAAAAAAAAGGGCCAAGCTCTCTCTGGCTTCCTGTCTCTCCATGGGTGTCACTCACATGCCTCCTAATACAGTATACTTCCTATCATGGACATGGAATGCAGTCAGGAAGTTCTCACAAGACTTCACACTATATTATTAGATTTTTATCTCCCAAAACTGTGAGCCAAATAAATCTGTTTCCTTTATAAAGTTCCCAGCCTCTGTTGTTCCATTATAGCAATCAAAAACATACTGAGACAAATGTTTTCTGTGTAAATAATACTCTCTGCCCTTCCTGCTGCTGCTGGATTTACCTGTCAAGTTTGAAACTTCTATTTAACTTTTTAACTTTTTTTTATTTTTTAAAACAATACAAAATACAAAAAAGCATTGAAAATGATACAAAATTTCACTAAACAATAGTTGCTGTATTGCATTATGTTGTCTTCAAATTAGTTGTTTGGGTTACCAGATATAAATGTGCAAGACTGGTTTACACAAAACAACTGAAAAGCTATAAGAAATTGAAAAGTAAAGAATAAGAATAGAAGGAAAAACATTTTAAGCATTAACTGTTCCTCTCAAAAGACTAGCGGAGATCGGCAGTACAAGTTCCCAACTTACCCTACATATATAATAAATAGGTCTTTTCCTCTTCTTTCTTTTGTCTTTTTCCTCAACCCATCTATTTGGCTTTTGATTTCTAGCTGATTTTTTATCTAATCTAGTACATAAACTTTTTCTTTCTTGATTTATTTCCCTCAATTTATTTCCCTGGGGATTGAACATAGGGCCGTGCACACACTAGGCAGGGGCTCTATCCATTTGCCACCTGCCTAACTTCTGTACATTTTTACCGTTTCTTATTACTCAGAATCATATACCTCTCCCATTTCTTTATGCACATTAAACAGTGTCTCATCACACAAATACCTCTGGTCTTTTGTGTCTGTTTCTGTAATCTTGTTGTTTCTCCTGGCTCCTAACACTGGCTCCTCATGTCCTTACATTTTAAGAAACTTGTGTTTATTTATTCATTTTCCTTTGAGAACACATCAATTTAAAAAAAAAAAAAATCCTTCGAGCCTAAAGTTGAACTGGTATTCTTGCACTGATTTCTCCATGCTGCACAATCCAGGGCCAATTAAATGAAATCTATCCCAAGCTGCCGAGGTCACAGGTGCACATACACTGCAGCCGGCCAAACTTCTTAATGAAATATGTCCCCTTGGCTTTTGCTTTCATGTGCTCAATTTTCCACTCAGAAGTCTTCCTTCTATTCCTTCACCTTTCCTTCATGGTTTTTGACACATTCAAGCATACATACCACTCCTAAGAATGTCAATAACCATGACATTGACTGACCCAATATTTGACATAGCTCTTTCTTTTGGAGCTTATTTCTATTTTGGTTGATGTGGTTGGTATATTTCTTTTTAGGGTGATTTTTAATGATTCTATTGGTATATTTAGATACATATAAAAATCACTTTTATCATGAGATTTTGTACCTGTGCATAATACATCTTTGTGTGTGTGTGTGTGTGTGTGTGTGTGTGTCTTTTTGAGACAGGATCAATACATCTTGATTCTTTCTTTTCCCCTGACCTCCTCCCTTCAGTCCCTCTTCTACTCCTTATTAACAAAAGCTGTGTTCCCATTTTTTTTACCACCTGTTTCCTTTTTTCCCTTCTTTCTTTTTCCCTCCCCACCTTGTCCCTCTTCCTGAAGTGAAAGGCACACACCTTAATTTACTCATTTTATAAACACTAAGCCTATCAAGACGTTGAACATAGACACAATCCAGGGAGCTTTCACAAGTCCTTTCTTAGTCCTTGCCTCTACCTGCAACCTGGAAGCATTGACTGTTGAGTGTTTCCTTATTGGATTAGCACAGCTTGCTGTAGAACTTGGCATAAATAGAATCACACATCTGTGTTCTTTCGTGTGAGTCTTCCGTTATGCATAATTTTTGAGACTTATCCATGTTCCTACATGTATCACTATTGCACTCCTTTTTACTTCTGGCTAGTATTCTGGTGTGTACACCCACCACACTGTTTATGCATTCTTGTGTTAACGAACATTTGGGTTCCTTTCAGTTCAGGGTTCTCATAAATAAAGCTTCTATGGCCATTCTCAGACCAGTCCTTCTTTGGCTATGATTTTGTTTTTGTTGGGTAAAGACCTCAGCAGTAGAATTGCTAAATCATAGGGTAGGATTATGTTTAGTTTCATAAGAAACTGCCAGAGTATCTTCCAAAATCGCCATGCTATTTTACTGTCCCACTAAACGTGTACTGCTGAGGTGCTTGCTCTCTCTTCCACTCTTCAGGATATCTGATCTTTATATGTGGCTTTTCGATTTTATTTACCCTTTGGATGGAGCAAGCCTTCATCTTCATCTTCTGCACCATGAGTATCAATGAAAACAGAGGTTGTCACCTCTACAGTTGAGAAAACCCCTTTAGGACAAAAGTCAGATTCAGGAATGCAGCATCCAAGATTTCCCGTTTTATTTCATTTTTGTGTCTTGTTTATTCTTGCTTGTTCACAAGATGTTTCAACCATTCAAACTAAGCAGTGGTCCGGAACTGCCCTTTGTGTGAACAGGAGAGACATGCAGGAAGTTTATTCCTTCTTGCCATCATCAGAAGTCTCCAGAATAAACTCTTAAAAGTGTAAGTCAGATCACACATCTCTGAATGAAGTCTTCTAGTGGTTTCCGCGACACTTAGAACAGAAGCTCAGCTTCCCACGTTGGTCTTCTTGGTTGGTTGGTGCCAGTTTCTGTGGGTTCACTCTCAAAAGCTACACTTTGGCCACATCGTCCTCCTTTCTGGCCCTAGAATGCACCTGGCCTATGCCGGTATTTTCCCCAGTGGGCTTTCTTTCTCTCATCTTTGCCTTCCAGGGAGCCTTGTGCTGACCTCGGATCTACAGCAGTTTCTCCAGTGATCACTAAACACTCTTCCTCCCAATGGTCTATGCTATTTTCTGGTCAGTCCTCTGCCCCAAGATATGATGTCATTATTTGCCTACTTATTCCCTTGTCTATTTTGCCCTCTGAGAATGCGAATGGCTAAGAGCAGAGATCGTGCCTCTCATTTCCTTGTGGTTCTCCAAGTGCCTAAGACTGTACTTGTAACTGTACTTGCACTAGCAGACAGCCTTCAGCGAACATATTGAATAAGTCAGTGAATGAGTGATCAGCCAAATACATCCTGCAGAGACCGATTTTGCATATTTTATATACTGTTAAGTATAACCAGGCCTGAATACATGAATATTAAATTTTTATTTTAAAAAATAGACTACTTAAGCCGGGCGTGGTGGCGCACGCCTGTAATCCCAGCACTAGGGAGGCTGAGGCAGGAGGATCGATGTGAGTTCGAGACCAGCCTGGGCTACAAAAGTGAGCTCAGGACCAGCCTGAACTGCATAGCGAGACCCTGTCTCAAAAAGACCAAAAAAAAAATAGACTACTTTTTATTTCTCATCTAAATTGTATTATATCCATTCTTTTAAAAATAACATATGTATATGATCAATCAGGTGGGAAACATTAAAAGTATCTGTTATATAAAAGGTGCTGGCTTTCAACAGAGTAAGAATCACTGCACCATGTCGGTACAAGCTGGTGGAACTGGGTTGTGTTTACAATTGTGCCACTGGTCAGCCCTCTCCCAGGCACTCTAAATGTATCACATTTGAAGCAAAAATATCTCTCCCCAAGGCCTGGTTCCTGAGTACTGCACCCGCATTCATCGCCACCACCATGGCTGTCATTTAATGAGTCACTGCTGTCTGTTGTCCTCCTTCTGTACTGACACTTGCAATTGGCTGCGTCTTTCGGTCCCACCACAATTCTTTGTTTCAATGCTCACCACTGTACCTTTAGAACTTTGCAACATTCTCTTGTCGGGTCTTCACACTCCTACACTGGGAACGAAACATATGGAGAGCAGCCAATTTAAAAACAAAATACATTTTTACATTAAAAGACAGCGCTGTTAGGCCCCCTCTGCAAATACTCCTACTTATTTTGCACATGCATCCCATGTCCCTGACACTTTCTGAAACACTTCTGAGATCCTCTTCCCTGAGTGTCTTTTCATAGCTGCCTCAGTGTCCTAAATTGATTCAAAACAGTTACAGCAGTTCTGTCAAATAAAACCATCATGCATCCTCGTCCATGATACTGACCTGACCTGGCACCAAGTAGCTTCTGGCTCTTCTCCAACATCAGAATGGCCATGCAGGATAAACGGTTGTCGTTAACTCAGGACTGCAAGGCAACTGCGAGGGCACAAGCGCAGACACTCCCCGAGAGGCGCTTGCAGAGCTGCTTCAGGAGTGGAAGGGACACTGGGGTGAGTGTGCTCGAATCAGGGGAGCGAATAGCAATGCACCCCTTACAGGAATGAATTTTTCGTTTGGAGCATTTATTGTATGTTTTCATCCCTGCTTTCACGTCATACCTGTTTAGATATTATAAATATTGTTCATATTGCAAGTATCAACTAACAGAAGCTGCCATGTGTAGCACTGATGACTTCTTTCTTCACACTATACATATATATATATATACTTATATATATATATACTTATATATATATATACTTATATATATATATGTATAGTGTATATATATGTATATATACTTATATATATATATACTTATATATATATATACTTATATATATATATATATATATATATATATATATATATACTTACAGATCTGTAAATTAGAATTTAATTAAAGCATGCTTAGCTGATTTGTGGCCTAGCTGCCATAGAAAGAGCAACCTGAGTTAAAGTATACACAGACAAGAAGGAACCCGTGGTGATGCATAGCTCATGATCCTACAAGACAGTGATAGCATTACAGAGCTTTAGAGCTTGAGGAGACTTTTGAATATTAATTGAAAATTCAGTTCAGAATTTTACAGAAGAAGAAACTTAGTGAAGGAGACACTGTGATGCAGGTTATAGTAGAACTGGACTAGAACTCAAATTTCCTCATAAGAATACTACATTATATATATATATATATATATATATATATATATATATATATATTATAATATATATGTTAGAATTATTTTGTTTTATTTATCTTAATACAAGGTCTTGTTACACAGCTCAGACTCATAATGATCCTCCTGTCTCAGCCTCCCAGCACTGGGATCACAGGCATGCACCACCTTGCCTGGTTGTAGGGCCAGCATGGCATGTGGTACTAGGGATTCAACTCCGATCCTTGGCCGGCTGAGCTCTCTCCCCAGCCACACTGATCTTTCTCAGTTTCACTCTGACCAGAGCTCTGGCTCCATTTGTCCACCCACCCCTGCCACGTGGTTATACCTCCCACTAGGACCAGCACTACTCGGCCCTCCAGCCTCAGCCCCAGGCCTGCATTTAGGCTCCTACAGCTGAACAGGTGATGTCTGAGGTTCCCATAGTGCACGCTGCACACTGCGGGCACTGACGTCTCACTTTTTCCCACTTAACCTTCTACTCTGTTGAAATCACTACTCATCTTTTCAGTCTTTGAGTCCACTGTAGAGCTTTTCCTAGCCCATCTGATAATCCGAGTCTGCTCTTCTCCCACATGCCCCATCTTTGCAGCCTCTATGCTCTGTCAGAACTCCTATGAGGATCCCCATCTGGAGCCACATGAGAGATGGGCAACCGACACTCCTTCATCTTACACTTGTGCAGCAGTTCTTCTCAGAAGCATCATTTCCAATCTCTTGTTTGTGAGTTTGAATTGCTATGCCCCTGTGAGACTTTCCCATGATGCTTTAGGCCACACTTTGTGAGCCTCATTCACAGATCTGTAAACTAGAATTTAATTAAATCATGCTTAGGTGATTTGCTGCCTATCTGCCATAGAAAGAGCAACCTGAGTTAAAATATACACAGACAAGAAGGAACCTGTGGTGATGCGTAGCTCACGATCTTACAAGACAGTGATAGCATTACAGAGCTTTGGAGCTTTAGGAGACTTTTGAATATTAATTGAAAATTCAATTCAGAATTTTACAGAAGAAGAAACTGAGTGAAGGAGACACTGTGATGCAGGTTGTAGTAGAACTGCACTAGAACTCAAATTTCCTCATAAGGATACTACATTATATACACATGCGCATATACTTACGCATGCACATGTCCACAAAGACAGAGAAAATAAGAAGATGCATTAAATGCATGAAGCAATGTTTATCTACTAAATGAAATCCTACCTAGAAAAACAGGCAATATTAGTGAAATAGCTGAGGCCAGTGTCCATCCCTGGATAAGTCACTTAGACGTGCCCTCCCTCAGTTTTCTCACTTATAAAATAAGAAGAGTGTGATGCTTTCTGATGTATCCTGAGAAGTATAAGTGATACATGTTAAACACACCATGAGCTGGGGATGCTTCTGTTTGCAAATAACATAAAACCCAATTGTAGGATCTTAAACAAATAATGCTTTCTTCATACTCACGGTGTCCAAGTAGGTGCTGCTGGCCTGTGTCACTGAAAGTTTCTTTCTGCTATACTTGCAGCCTCAGGGTGGGCAAATAATTTCTGAAACTCTGGATGTCCTGTCTGCACTCAAGACAGGAATGAGGATGGGGAAAAGGGACACCTTCCAGCACATCTTTCTCTCCATCTGGGGACAGCAAGTCCACCTGGAAGCATCCCAGTGGAATTCTGCTCGCACACTATGGGCCCCGGCTACTTCATCACCATCTCTCGGCGCATGACACAAGATATTTGTCTTTTATATCTTTGTAGAGAGGATGGCAAGAGAAAAGGACTGGAGAATAACGGTTTAGTAACCAGGGAGCAAAGTTTGCCACAGGAATCTACTACATGAGAAGAGACTTTCACAAAGGAGAACTTTGGGTATTTTAGTAAGCCTTTGAAGTTAGCTATGAATCTAGCTGGTCATCTTAATCTTTCTGCCCTCTGACAGTAAACTTCTCCTTCCAAAGGGCTAGCATCAACACGTCAGCTGCCTTCTCACACCCTTTGTGGCTCTGTCTCATGGCTTACTTTGTCGCATCATGTAGATTCCCACACATCGCTCTGAGATTATGGGGATTTGGTGTCTTGAATCATTAGCTCCACAATTTCTCATTAGCCTTGAAGGTAAACATCCAGTGTTAGACTGGCCTTTATATCAATGGTCAACATCTCAGATCGGAAGGTAAAGGAAGTTGAATGAAGCCCTCAAACACATTCAAGACTGCAAAATAATGAAAATGGAAGTGAAAACATGAAGATTCGCTGCACTCTTTATCATCTTTAAGAGCTTAAAGCAAAAGACTATTCCCAGAGTCAAAAATAATTCAAGATTTAATTGGCAAAGGTATTTTAAGGTTCTATCTTTTTCTTTTTCGTTTTTTTTTTTTTTTTCCTTGCCTTGGTAAAGCTATGAATTATGTTGCAAGCCCTGAGACTCTTGAAATAGTAGTTACTAAGACAACATATTAAATGAAGAATTAATTGGATTTTAAAAATTTCTCCTGGATGCATGCACTGATACATTGGCCTTGTGCTGAGACACCAAGTCCTCCTAACAGCAGCTAGTCTAGCCTTTATTTTTTGCATTGGAGAACTTATGTCAGTACATGCTTGCAATGCATAATGAATGCACTCATGGTGAGGAGTTGGTACGTGTCCATGTTGCATTTTAATTCTTTTTCCCTCCCTTTCTCCTCCCTTCCCTCCAGAAGCCTGAGTTGTCTTTTGATTCTGAAAATTAACATTTTCCTACTCCCTCACAGAAGTAGGAGCCTTTAAATATCACTAACTTCCTAGGAGGAGCGAGTAATTGCACAAATGACAGAGCCTTGTGACATCCTTGTTAGTAAATACTCAGGTTAGTGTCCACTAAATTTTTGTCAATATGTTTATCCCTTGGTATCCTCCAGGAATGGGTTCCAACCCCCACACTCATACCGGAATCCCCAGATATTCACATCCTTCAAATAAAATGGCACGGTGGTTTCATAAATCTTAACCCACATCCTCCCATGGACTTTAAATCATCTCTACAGTACTCCTGACAATACAATGTAGATGCAATATAAATAGCTGTCGTAATGTATCATTTAGGACATTATGAAGTGGGAGAGAAAGCCTGGATGTGTTTAATGCCAACACTTTTTCAAATATCCTCGTCCTTGGCTAGCTGAATTCTTGGGTGTAGAGCCCACAGGTTCAAGAGGAAAGATGACTATGGCTTTTTTTTCCTAAAAGTTAAAAGTTTCTAAAAGTTAGCACCAGAGTCTCCATGATGATTTGCTGCCGATGCCTTTTTTGCATTCAATCCTTAATTCTTCAAGAAACAAGTGAAGTGGTACTAGGTTGTAAATTATGCGCATGTAAAAGCCCCCCAGAGCCACAGGCGATGTGAACTAAGTCCCCAAGTAGAAGATGCTGCTCTTTATGAACACATAAACTTCCTTGTAGACATAGAAGGTTAGGGGCAGTAAGCACCATAAAGAACAAGCTTAATAATCTACTTGAAGTTACTCCTAAGGAATCTAAGTATGGTAAGGTAATTCACACCTCCAAGTCGGGACAGAGGTGAAATTAGGTCCCAGATCCACACTAGGTGGACATTTCTGCATACTCTTCAGTGAAGACAATCAAACAGCAGCCACAGGGGCTGGGGAGATAGCTCAGTTGAATAAGCACCTGCCTGGCAAATGCGGGGTCCTGAGTTCAATCCTCAGTACCGCAAAAACAAAACAAAACAGCAGCCTCTGCCCACTCATTCTACCACCCTGCTGAGTATTAGATCCTGTTGCTAGGTGCTAAGAGTACAACAAAGACTGAGATAGATCTCACCCTGAACTACAGAGCTTGAGATCTCAGGAGGCTACAAGAAAGGTAGGAACTAATTTAGGGAAATATTGTCTCAGCCCATATAGGAGAGAGAAGGAAAGGGGAGTGCCTGAAGCAAAATGCAACGGGCTGGGCATATAGCTCAGAGTAGAGCATGAGCTTAGCATGCACAAAGCCCTGGGTTCAATCCTCTGCATCAGAAAATGATTCATAAATTCGACAGTCTGTGCTCTTGAGTCTTCTCTGAGCAATCACTCTCAAATGGTGAGGCAATGACTTTGTGCCCAGCAAACTAGGAAAACAAATCCTGGCTTATTTACCTCTGCATTCCAGTTCCTTTACCTGTAAACAAGGATGACAGTAATGCCTGCACCACAGAATTATGACAATGTCGTAACACAGAAGCTCAGATCTGTGCTTTCAGGAGAAAGAGAAAGAATCTGCAAGGTGGCCTTTGGAAAAATCTGATTTTCCACTTCTGGTTTTTAAGTTCCATTTTTGCCCTTCAAACACTCTGTCCTTCAAGGCTGAGGGAAAATTTCCTTCCACATCCTTTGCTCTGATGATTCTTGGGTTTGATGGCTCCCAGGCTGACTGCAGTGCAAAAGCCTTGGAGGCCGCAGTGAAGTGTGGGCTGCAAGGGGCTGCAAGGACTCATGTGAGGTCAGTGGGCACGAGGTGAGGGGGAAGCTACAGCTGCAGCTCTTGCAGACTCTTCTGCCTCCAGGAGGAGAGAGTGCCTGGAGAACTGTTGGCCTCAGGGCTCAGTGCTCCCACTCCTGCATCTTACCCTGCCAAGTGGATGCCAGCACGTGTGCTTTAGCTCAGCTTAGGCAAGTGCTATGCCCTCCCCTGTGGACAACTGCGAGCACCATAGTTCATTGTGTTGCGTTGCGTTGCATTGCATTATATGGTATTATATTTTGTTTTCTTTTTTTTTTTTCAGCACCAGGGATTGAACTCAGGACCTTGTGCTTGCCAGGTAGGTACTTATACCTCTGAGCCAACTCTCTGGCCCCTTGTATTGTATTTTGAACTCAGACCCTTCATACTGAGCTACATCTCCTGCCCTCACTATTTTAGACACAGGGTTTTCCTATATCTCCTAGTTGTCCAGGCTGGACTCTGACTTTTGATGTCTTGCCTCAGTCCCTCAGAATTCTGGGATTACAGTTATCCACTACTATGCCTGGCTCATATTTCATTTTTATTATTATAAATAATGATTGTTTTCTTCATCAAAAAGAAGTGTTTCATCCTTTAAATCAAAAGAGGAAAAATGTTGAAAAAAAAAGTTTTGAAACTTCACCAGCTTTTAGATGCAAACATGCTTGTGAATTATTGAAAAGTTTTAACTTCAGTGGTTTATAAAAATTAGATAAGTGAGACTAGGTGTAGTGTCACACATTTGTAATCCCAGCATTCAGGAGGCTGAGGCAGGAGGATCAATGTGAATCCAAGGCCACCCTGAACTGCATGGGGAAACCCTGTGGGAGGAAAAAAAGATGAATGAATGTGGATAAACCATTGCTTCAATACCTTGATGGAACGTGTTACTTATTTATATTTGATATATGCATTTCATACCCCTTAAATGCAAATCATAAGTGAATATATATTCAATTAAGGACGTCTTTGATATTTCATCATAATAAACTAATACGTAGCACTGTATGCTTTCTGGCTACTGCAGAAGTGAAAGCAAATGCCCTCAAAGAGTTCAGAGCTTAGTCAGGGAAGCATGGGTCTCACTGCTGCCAAAAACTGATTCCATTGTCCTACTGCCCACAGCTATTTGTAATCCAAGATTCTAAAATCTTTATTTTAAAAAATCAACACAGGAATGAACTCCACCTAGAGGTGACTAAATTATAATGAAAATATTGTGGTGTACATGCCATCAATTTTATTGTCACCTTGGTCTAGCTCAGGCACCACCCTGTACACCACCAACATAAGGATACACAGAATGCTGTTGGAGCTTTGTCCTACTTGTACACTAAAATGGGGAAGATTGGGAAAATTATTCACATTGACCAAGCCATCTAAGCTTGAAAAAGATCAGATTATTTATCTATAGAAAATCTTATCCTAAACTGCCTAAATTTTTGCCTTGAGTTTTCGTTCACTTTCATAGGTGAACTGACAGGGAAAGATTAAGTCAGAGTCGAAAGAATGCTGTTTATCTACTTATGTGGTACCCAAGAAAAGGAAGGTGTAGTTATTTGAATCTGTGTTGCTTAGCAACTGCATCAGCTCTCCACTTCTGTTAACAGCTGTGGATGGAGCCTGGTCGGAGTCAAAGAATCGTGCTAGAACTCACATACTTATGGGAGGCCCAGAACCAAGGCTGGTGGCTCAGCTAGGATCTCTATACAAGTGATGCTTTTCGTGCATATAAAGTAATAGGCTCTCAGATTTAAAAGGAGCCTAAAGCATTATTTCATCTAAAAGTCATCCTGTCTGTAACTTCAAAGTGGAGCTACATTCAGCCTCTTCAAGAATATCTGCCAAGTTAAGTAAACTATTCACTCAGAACTATTTTTCCACTGTGCACTAGCATGCTTGAGTTTTAACAGATGGCGAGTTTTCAAAATATTAGCAGTGTTTACATCTCACAATTTTTGTATTGTGATTTTTGAAAGGGTGTCCCTTGTTTCTCCAATAAAGAAAACCACTGTATTTCATGCCCACATTTTACTCAGATGAAACCTATCTCTTTGTTAATTCTCTGCATCAATCATAGTTGTTCTGTTGGTACCTTTAGACCAAACCTAATTTCTTTGCCACACAACAACCAAGCAGCATCTCATCCACAAATCTCTCCTCCCAGCTAAATTTTCCCAAAGTTCACACAGTGTCAAGTTCCTTCAAAATCCTAACGAGTTTAGAGTCCTCTCTAAACTCCAATTAATTTTTGATGTTATTTTGGACTAGGACTTTGAGAATAGAGTATCATCTTTTAGAAATTAAGAGTGAAGATCCTAACTTGAGTTACCAAGCTTGAGTTAATGACACTCAATGTCACAAGGCCTGCTGATTCAAACCACCTTTGAAAATGGTACATATTAAATAATTGACAGTGTCTCCTCCAGCATAATTACATGTTTGAGGATATTTTAGGCCTAACTGCTAGACTTTAAGTTTTTCCTGTTAAATTTCTTCCAACTTTATCCTGTCCTTCATGTTAATCAATCACAATCTCCTAATTCTTACATTATACCCTTCCTTTTAGTTGGGTGCTATGACAAATACCTGATGAACCACACTGTTTATACTTTTGCACAAGTTAATGACAAAAATATGTAGCAGATAAAAAGGAAAAGAGTTCTGTGATAAGTCTCAAAATCCACTGCCAAACTGACACTGATCCTTTAATCCATCCTTTAATTACAGTCCCTGAAGCAGCTGCTAATCCTTGCCATCACATAATCCTCTATCTTCATGAAGAATACTCAATAAAGAAACTTAGCAAAGGCCTTGCAGAAATCAAGGAAGAGGTTTCCTCTTTTGTATGCATTAGATCTAAAATGTCCTTCCAATATCTCATGCGTTTGGAAGGTGACTGGGCCGTGAGAGTGCTACAGCAGACTTGCTACCAGGAGGTGGGTTGTTAGGGGCATGGCTGCTGGGTCTGTGTCCTTGTCCACAGCTCCTCCCTTCTCTCTCTGTTTTCTGGCTGCCTCAGGTGAGCATTTCTTCCACCATTGGGCTTCTCTGCCACTCGGGTTCTGCCATGAAGTCAGCTGACCATAGACTGGCATTGTGAGTGAAAAATGAGCCTTTTGTCCTTTAAATTGTAGGTGGTGGGCTTTGCCACCCAGTGTCAGGAAAGCATAGCTTTATATTGCTAACTATGTTCATTTAATTCATTTTTATCAAAAAATGTACTAATAACCTACTATATCCCTGGTGCTGTGCTAGGTTCTGAATATATATATACAATATATGTAACAAAACAAGTTGTTTACAGATTGTCACCCATGAACCCACCACTATTTTCATGTTGGAGAGTGGGAATGTGAGGTGCAGATGAGAGCTAACTCCTAAGGTGCACAAGCTGTGAATGACAGAGCCATGACACAATCCTCATTTCAGCCAGGGGAATGCATTTTTCAGGGTTGGCAGCCAACTCTGAGGCCACCGCCGTAGTTACCTAACTCTCGACCTCTTATGCACAGTGGCTTCTTACTTATTCTAATCCTCATCCATAGGTCTACATTTTAACTCCAGGCAGTAAACAATAGCTGGAATTAGGTATAATAAAATAAACTTACAGGAAAAGTATTTAAGGCAACTCGTCTCTGTTTCTAAAGCATGTTCTGTGTTTCCCTGATGCAATTCCTTCTCCATTTCCGTTGCTCTGTTTCTTCTTATTTGTAGATCCCTTCTCTCAAAAATTAAGAAAAAAACTGCTTCACCATGGGCAGGTAGGAAAAAGCATAGCCACTTTCATAACTATAAATAATGAAGTGTTATGGGTTACACCCTAGCCCCAGATCTTGCCATGAAGGTTTACAATTTCCAGTGCTGGCTTTAAGTTCTAAAGAGTACACTGGCATTGTGTGTGATGCAAGAAGACCACAACATAGCACTTCAAGAACCTCTTACATCTATCTTTTTTTTTTTTTTTTTTTTAACTTTTGTACCAGGGATTGAACTCAGGACCTGCACTTGCCAGGCAGACACTTAAGCCACTGAGCTATCTCCCCACCACATCTTTAATTTTTAAGTCAGAGAAGTACACATCCTTCCCCTTTCAATTATCTTTTTTTCTCCTATTAGAATCATAATTAACTGGATTTTATTGAAAAGGTAAACAAAATTATCCCATGCATATTATCTGACCACAAGGCAATGAAACTGGACATGAAATCAATGACAAAAGAAACCACAGAAACCCCAGAAATCCATGGAAATTAAATAACACCCTCCTCAATAACCAGTGGTTTACAGATGAATTTAAATAAGAAATTAAACAATATATACAATCTATTGAAAAGGTAATAACAACTGAAAGGTGGTGATATTTTTTAGGAGAGTGGGTGATACAAAGGTTGCCATCTCTCTTTGTGCTCTCAGAAACATGTAGATAATACTTACCTGAGAGATTTTTCCCAGGCTTTATTTTTTTATGCCCACATGTATATTTGTGTGTTCTTTTTCTTGAAGGGCTTTTTGTATTGGCCAAAGAACATCCTCCACTCCTTTTAATATTTGCATTATGTTTTCCTGTATAAAAATGCTATACTTGATTGAACTGGCCTTCTACTAATCTCCACTTAGCTCTTTTCTTCTAATCTTTACAGTGAAAAGAAATTATTTTAATGACTTCATTCAAACTAGATGACCCAAATTGTATTCTAAGCACTTCATAAAGTGAACTCATTTAATTTCTATAGTAGTGGAGTGATATTATCATCTCTGATTTCCAGATAAGGAAACTGAGAACAGAGACGTGAAGTTACTTGCCCTAGGTCACATGACTAGTAAAAAAAATACAGAGCTAGAATTCAGCCCCAACCTGTCTAGACCCATAACTCCATGAGGACCTTTGGTGGGGTTTAATTTCTTATTATCGCTGCAGAGCAACTGTCTATTCCTGAAGTAGATCAGCTGCTAGGCATAAGAAATGAAAAATGCTTTTAATAACCATCATTAGCATATGAAAAAAACTGGGAAAGTCGAGATTAAAATAGATGGCAAAAGGCATCCGGAGAGCTACTTTATATCACGCCGCCATGTCCACTCCAACAACTTCCTCCAACGTTATCAGAAAGGCATGCAGAGTAAATTCTCCAGAAAACGGGCTCAATTTCTCAGACATGTACAGTCAGACAGATTGAAGGAGTGAAGGTGACAGCTAATGGGTTTGGCTTTTAAATCCTGCAGAAAAACAGGACAGCCAGACAGTAACACAATTTCGAACACCGCTTCGTTGGGCCTCCTGTTTTTCAAGTTAAAGGTAAACACAATCTAATCAAGGCATTTTAAAAGAAAAATTTGCTTCAAGGAATCTTTTTATCAGAGTTACAATTATAGCTGCTCAGTCAGAAGAGAAGCAGTTTTCATGGCTCTGAGAAGCTCAAATGCCAAAATGCATTCGATTATTTTTCCCAGATGCAGAATGATTGGTTCCCTGGTGCCAGTTTTCATATTTCTTAAAGATGATGCTGCAGGCTGCTGTTGATAATACTGTTTGAATCTCACAAGACCTGAGGAGAGCCTGGTCAATGATTTGAGTTTTAAAGTTGACCTCCCCCTCCCATTCCCAAGTGGTGAACCTGAAACATAACGACCAGTTTGCTTTAGCACATTCAATGCTAATTAGTTCACTGCTCTAATTTTATTCCTGACCTTTGGTACAGCCAAAGCTTCACTGGCGTATTACTGATGGCACAAATGTTTGCGCATTTCTGAAAGTCTGAGGATATGAATCACCTCAAGGGAAATAGCTTTGATACATGCACGAGAGCTACATTTAAATGATTTCTCTTCTGCTGTTGTTAGCAGTGGTAGGAAGGCAATTTGAACTTTAGGATGAAAAACAGCAGACACCAAGGAAATGAGGAGAGAATGTTCAGTGGTAAGTGTATGCAGCTCTGGAATCAGGCAGTCTAAGGAGAAAAAATCCTGAGAAAAATGATGGCTTCTATGGAAAGACAAATTAATTTGATGATCTGATAAAAGAAAAAAAATCACATTCTCCTACAATGTTCTATTTGGAGGAACTTACAAATGAATTTCCAGAAATGAAAATCTTTGAAATGTTATTTGACAATTCCTAGGCCACGCTCCTGGAGAGTGGAGAGAAATCCTGCCTTCTCTCTTCCCACCAATGCTCCCTCTTGTCTATCCCCCTTCCCATGCAATCTCACCCTACCACACATGATACCTGTGAGGAGAGGGGACCTGAATGCTCATGCCCACTGTATTCTTATGCTCCTGCAAATAAAAGAGGTCCTTTATCATCCTCAATGAACGTGTTCTGTTTAGGGTGCAATTTAATCAGATAAAGCTGCACGTACATCAAATACACAAACCGAGAACTTGAGACAACCATAAAAACAATTCAGGAAGGTGTTTTGGTTTTGTCTTGGTTTTCTATCATCTCTATAGGGAAAAAAAAAAAAAAAAAAAAAAAAAAAAAAAAAAAAAAAAAAAAAAAAAAAAAAAAAAAAAAAAAAAAAAAAAAAAAAAAAAAAAAAAAAAAAAAAAAAAAAAAAAAAAAAAAAAAAAAAAAAAAAAAAAAAAAAAAAAAAAAAAAAAAAAAAAAAAAACTTGCTAACAGATTGAAATGTACCAAAAGACCACAGGACATCTTAAGACACAGTGTTCTGATTGGCACATATCCCTCTTGGTAATCTGAGCCTAACGGATGTGCATCTTTCATTGTTTTTGCTGTATTTTACAATTCTAGGCATAGCAGATAATAGGCACAAGGCAAAACAGTTTTCTGTTAACAGCCCTGCAAATCAATTTTGGGTGGTGAAGAGACAACTGATTCCTCTCCCTTGTCCTGCGGGAACATCCAGGTGTGTGTGTGTGTGTGTGTGTGTGTGTGTGTGTGTGTGTGTGTGTTCATTTCATAGCCTCCTTGTTCAAAATTTTCCTTGTAATTGGTTATAAAATCTTGTTGTTTCTCTTATTAACTAATAGTTTGAAGTCCTTAACACTCATTTTATATGTGTATAAAATTCCTTACTTTGACTCTGTATGAAATTCTCTTCAACAATTTAACTAAATACAATATATTCCAGTGTGAGGATTTTTGAAATTACTCAGGCCATTAGTCACTTGGCATTTGCAGCAATTCTCTAGGATCTCTTTTCCAAGAACAGTGACAAGAATATGGTTTTCTCCCAGCCTTCTTATCTCACAACTGACAAATTTTTTTCATAATTTCATCAGATCTAGAGAGTTATGTCAGAAAAGTTATCACACAGGTGCCAGTACTGCAATAGAACAATTTTCCCTTCTTTTATTTTTTTTAGGGAATGAGGCACGTGATTACTGTGTACTTGTTTTACTGAATTATTGGCCTTCTTTTTTAATTTCATAATATGTAAGCAAATTAAACCAGTACAATGCAGCTCTCATGAGTATTGACATAGAAACTGTGATTGTGGCTATAAAATTATGGTTGTGATGGGGCCCAAATTCACGATGTACCTCTATGATAGCCTTTTAAGGAACAAAGCCTTTCATAATAGGTTGTGATGCTTCAGAAACAGTTAACATTGACCCTAATTCTTAAACTTAATGTTGCCAGAACAATGGACATTTAAAAAATTAAACTCTTTGACTTCTAGAAATCTTCATGCAAATGAGTCTGACAGTTCCCCCACCAGTGGTTACTAAGGTCCTGAACACAAGAGTGTGCCAGTCACCCCCAAAATGCCCAACAAGGAAATATGCGTTCTTCACTGAAGTTGACTTCCTTCTGCAACTTCTTTTAAAACTGTAGTCAGACCGTGGTTCAGTCCCTTCATGCTGTGCAGGGCCCACCACCAGGGCAATGCTGAGATGGCAATTGAGACTGGGTGTGGTGGCATGTGCCTGTAATCCCAGCCCATGGGAGGCTGAAAACAAGAGGATCATTATGAGCTCATCTGCACAGTGAGACCTGTAGACTCTGTACTAAAATCATAAAAATAAAATAAAACTTCAGTCAGTACATCCTCCAGATAAGTGGGAATGTTTCTGTCATTTTTGTGAGATTTGAATATCACAAGCAGAAGAAAGACCAGAAGTAAAGTGAGAGAGTTCTGTAAACAACTTCGTCTTTACAGAACGTACTGCCAAAGGCCACAGAAGAGAGAGGCTGAAGGGGGCAATGAGGTATTTTTGTTTTTTGTTGTTTTGTTTTGTTTTTGTAGTACCCAGAATTGAACTCAGGACCCTGTACTTGCCAGGAAAGCGCTTATTCCACTGAGCTATCTCCACATCCTGGATCATGAGATTTTGTTTTTAGACTTTCTGTTGCACCACAGTGCCCCTTACATCTACAGCAATTTCTTCACAAGAGTGAAGAACTGTGGCTTTTTTTTCTCTTTGTTTTACACTGTCAAAAAATTGAGGAATAGAAATTAGAGTCCACTCTGATCTTCAAGTGCCCCTGGAAACACAGCATCCTTATAAACAACAGACCAAAGAATTCCATTGACATTTAACAATAAAGCAATTTTGTTGTAGCTGTATATTTAATAACTGTAAGTGGGAATGCTTTTTGCAGTACTCTACTTAATAGCAAGGAGATGCTTTGCACGAGAATTCCTCAGTCCTAATGAGATCTTCCTGAAGTCTTGACCATTCTCTTTGTCACCTGTGAGCGTGTAAGTCAACATTTAGGAGCTAAGTCAGTTATCATCATTTTCTGTTAGTCACTTCTCAGATTCCCTTTCTGGAAGACAACTGGTAATGATTCCTGTTTTAGAGGGATGCTTTGAGGACAGTACCTGGTATGTAGCAGGCACTGAATGAACATTTATTAGCAGTACAAAAGTCAAAGAGTACCTGGGAAGTTAAAACACATAATCATATTCAGCAATAGTCCAGGAAAACTGTACTCCATTTGTGACCCTGTGTCGTACAACTCTGCCTGCTACCTCTGACATAGGAATGGGAGAGATCAATTTTCCTGAAGACATAGCCCAAAGTAGAAGACACAGAAACCAAATGCAACTAAAGAGCCAACCAACAAATTAAAACAGACCTTCCATGGCCACTTGCTAAAGGTGTCCCTGAAGAAGCATTTGTCAGAGGTGACACGTAATTCTAGTGGCTCTTCAGTGTTCTCCAGATGGTCTCTGGACTGCCTATGTCTGTCCTACAGAGGTTAGCTCTCTCAACCCAGATAAATTATGTCCTAGAAAGCAGAAGGAACCAGCAGATGGATCTGTCAGATATGATTGTCAGTTAACTTAAAGGAATCTGAGAGAATGGAAGATATACCAGAAGATTAGAGAAGGGAAATAGCATTTTCATATTCATAAAGGGTAGACCCTGTAAATTATAAATCCATGCATTTAAAGAGATCCCAGAAAAAAATTCTAAAAAGTATTATTAAATTAACTGTTTTTAAGTAGTTAGAAAATAAGGGGAAGTGGATAAAAATTTGAAGGATTCATAATATCACATTGTTTGGATGAAACAAGAACATATAAAAGAATGTTTATCAACATCTAACGGGCTTACGAATCACTGAAGCATCTAGCTAAAGGGCAAAGTTTCATTCAGTGGATCTGGATGGAGCCTGAGATGCCACATTTTTATTAACTTCTTGGTGGTGGTCTGCGTGAAAGGACTATCCCTTACATAACTAGGCCGTAGAATATTACCATACACTCTTGAAATATAAATTGAGAAAAATGCACGTGTCTTTTACTGTCACATTTCTATTTTTAGCTATACTACATGAATTATTTTTCATTTGCTTGAAGACACATGCAAAAGGATGCTGCTAGCAGTACTTCTCAGAATAGTAAAAATTTGAGAATAACCTACATGTCCATAAATACAGGAATAATATGGTAAGCTGAGGATTATTGTGATGTCATTACAGACAACAAGTATAATCATTAAAGAACCTTCAATATTTTATTCAGTGAAGCAATTTGGAGCATGATCCAACATACATTTGTTTGTAGCCTGAAGGAATGTCCACATCATGTGTATTTATTTTTTATTGTATTTGTTTTTCACATCATTTTTTATTTCAAAGAGAATTTTTAAAAAGTAGAAAGATATAGACTTTTTAAACGAAATGATAGGAAATTAACAATACACGTTTTGAAGGAGTATGTGTGTTATTAAGATACATGTAGATTATAAGAAAGCATCTAGAAGGAAACACATTCATTTCGTAGCTGCTTCCTCTAGGCAAGAGCATAAGATTAGTCAAGGGATGTGAAGAGGGAACATTCAGTCTTTTTACTTCTGTATTTCATGTACTTTTACAATGAGAATTCATTTGCTATTTGTGTAATTGCTTTAAACAGAAAAAGCAAAATGTAACCATAGAAGCCAGGCAGTTGACATGGGTTTGTTAGGCACATGTTTATGCACGATGCTCGCATAGGTGGGTTGGATGCAAGGGCAATGGAGGGATTCGTAATTGTTAGAAGTAACCAGAGCAGGCCTCTTTCACAGAGAAGCTAAGGCTCTTTCCTTTGGTCATATTTTAAAAACATTTGTCTATGACTTATATAAGCAAAGGAGCATTTTATCAAATTTTTAAATGTTATGAAGCTGGAAAAACAGCTAATTATTGAGATAATAAAACTATTCATTCCAAATTTTCTGTCTGAATCATTGAATCAATTCTAAGAGAATGAAAATCATTTGGGATAATTATAAAGTCCTCCTGTTCAGTTTCATAATCTGACAACACAAGTGAAACATCAGGGGAACATGGTTTAATAAAATCTCACTTGATGAGACAGGAATGTTAGCTAATAGAGCTAAGAATATAACTTGGCGGCGGCCGACACTGGATGATAGACTCCATACCACATACAGGGTTAATTCCTGGTCAGATCACAGCTCCTGTTCTGTTGCATGCTCTCCTGAATGAGAACATATTGAGAAACACAGAACATACAAACGAGGGCAACTAGAGGACGTCAAGGATGTTTCCCAATGCTACTGGGCTGAGAATGTACCTCAGTGGCTGAGTGCCTGCCCAGCATACATAAAGCTAAGGGTTCCATAGCCAGCACTGAAAAGAAGAAAAATGAACATTTAAAAAATATGCAAGTCACTGTGGAAGAGCGTTTGATGACTGCAAGAGAAGATCTGGGGGCAGGAAGTACAACATCATTTGATTCCTAGGACCAAAGTGATAAAACACATAGAGACAAATTAGCTTACTACAAGGAAGGACTTAATCCTGCATAGCAAGAAAACTGCTGTTTGTTTGTTTGTTTGGTGCAGGGTCTCACTACACTGCTCAGACTCATGGTGAGGTATGTTGGACCGAGGATTGAACCTGAGTCCTTATGCTTGTTGGGCAGGCACTTAGACTGCTAAGCTATCTCCCCAGCCCCAAACTGATATTTGTGTGAGGTCTTAAATTCCCAAACTGTGAGGATGTTCAAGCAGGACCCAATGAAGGATTTATAAAGATACTCATTTTCATGGACTGAATTAGTAATTTCTTTGTGATTTTTAGTGCTTAAAAGTTAGATATGTATAGTTTCTTAAACAAATAATGTCATTCCTATGATTGATTCTAACCAGAAAAATAGAATCTTGTCATAGGCATAGAAGGTATGATGGGTGGAACCAGGATTTGGGGGCTCAGGGATTATTTTTATTAAAGATACTTCCTTAAATGTCACATCTGGAAGAGACAGTGAATCTTAGTCAGGGCCAATTTGATGGAAGTTGCCACTGAATCACATGCCTTGGAGGAGACTGAATCTCGGTACTCAGCATTCAAGTCACTCTTCTTCTTTTTTGCTTTGTTTCAACTTTGTTTTTGGATTAATACATTTCTGTTGCACATGTTGATTACATTCATTATAGGGAATTGTATCTGTACGTAATACATTGTAATTCTTCCTATTCCATTACCCTCCCTTCAAACCTTCCACTTTCTGCCCCACAAGCTACATGTGGGATGTTCACCAAAATAGACCACACCTGTAAGCAGGCACAGGGGCCTGGGGTTCAATCCCCCTGGCCTGCCACACCAGCCCCACCCTTGGGGCGTGCTGAGATGGCAATTGAGACTGAGCATGGTGGTGTGCACCTCTCATCCCAGCTCCTAGGAGGCTGTAAACAGGCAGATCACTATGAGTCTGATCTAGTAATGAGACCCTGAACACCCTGTAGACCCTTCCTTAAAAACTACAAATAATAATAATAATAATAATAATAATAATAATAATAGGCCACATATCAACCCACAAAACATTCTTAAGTAAATATAGAAGAATTAAAATCATCCCATGAATGCTATCTGACCATAGCACAGTGGAAATCAACCATAAACGAAGTCATAAAAATTATATAAACACACAGAAATTAAACAACACTCTCCTGAACAACTAATCGGTCACAGAGGAAATTAAAGTTGAAATTAATGGGAGTATATAAAATTAAATAACAATGCCTATAAACTTACTGAACCTAAAGGAACATGATGAAAGTGGTCCTAAAATGGAAATTTATGGCGATGAGGAACTCTCACATCAGGAAAACAGAATAAACTCAAATAATTAACCTAATATTGGACCTCAAACTCATAGGAAAAAAAAGGACAAATCAAAGTCAAACCTCGTACTAGAGAAGAAATTATAAAGATAAGAGCAGAAGTGAATGCATTTGAGACTGAGAAAACAATACAAAGAATTGATGGATTGAAAAGATGCTTCTTTGAAACAATAACTAAAATTGATGAACCACTAGCCAACTTTATCAAAACCAGGAAAGAAAACACACAAATTCAAGGAATTAGGAATGAAAATAAGAAAATCACAACGGACTCTGCTGAAATCCAGAAGATTTTCAATATTTACTACACACATTCTAACAAGGTAGAAAACACAGGAAGAATGGACAGAATCTTAGACACAATCAAATCACCCAAACTAAATCAAGAAGATAAAAAAATTCAAAATAACCCAAAATCAGACAATGAAATTGCAAATGCAATTAAAAACAACAACAACAAAAAGGCCCAAGCACTGTTAGATTCATTATTGAACTCTACAAAAAATTTAGAGGAAGCCAGGCATGGTGGTGCACACCTGTAATTCCAGCACTTGGGAGGCTGAGGCAGGAGGATCAGTGTGAGTTCCAGACCAGCCTGGGCTACAAAAGTAAGCTCAAAGCCAGCCTGAATGGCATAGTGAGACCCTGTCTCAAAAAGACAAGAAAGAAAGAAAGAAAGAAAGAAAGAAAGAAAGAAAGAAAGAAAGAAAGAAAGAAAGAAAGAAAGAAATTTAGAGAAGTAATGCCATTAGTGCTCTTTAAGGAGATCAAAACAAGGACAATATTCCCAAAGTCATTCCTAGAAGCAAGTATTAATCTATCTCCAAGTCCAAAGAAGGATTCAACCAAAAGAGAAAACCACAGGCCACTCTCCTTAATGAACACAGATACAAAATTATCAATCAGATAATGGCACATAGAGTATGGCAAATCATGAAGAAGATTATACACTGTAGAATTCATCCGAGGGATGGTTCAACATGTCAATCAATAAATATAACATATCACATTAATAGAACCAAGTACACAACCCATATGTTCATCTCAATAGATGTATAAAAAGCATTTGGCAAAGTCAAACACGTATTCATGATTTAAAAAAAAAACTATAGAAAATTAGTTTGAGAGGTGTTTATCTCAATCTGATAAAAGCTACCTATGACACATATGAACTACATACTAAATATTCGAAAACTCTAAAATTTCACTCTAAATTCAGGAGCAACATAAGGATGCCCAATATCACCACTCTTATTCAATATAGTTTTGGAAACATCAGCCAAAGCAATTAGAAAACAGCACAAAATAAAAGGAATAAGAATTAGAAAGAAGTTAAATCATCACTATTTACAGATGGCATGATACCCTATATAGAAAATTCTGAGAACTCCACTAAAAGACTTCTAGATTTAATAACCGAAGTCAATAGTATAGCTGGATACAAGGTCAATACTCAAAAAATAGCAGCATTCCTATACAAATACAAGAAACTCATAGAGATCGAAATTATGAAAACCCTACCTTTCAAAATAGTATCCAGAAAATGAAATACTTACAAGTCAATCTAACAAAGGATGAGAAATACTTTTACATTGAAAACTACAGACTCTGAAAAAGGAGATCAAAGAGGATATCAGAAAATGGAAAGAAAAAAACAACAAAAAAAAAAAAAAGAAAAAGAAAATGGAAAGATATCCCCTGCTCAAGGGAATAAGAAGAATCATTATAGTGAAAATGACCCAAGCAGACTTAATGCAATCTCAACCATTACAATAGCTCACAGAGTGGGGCTGAGGAGATAGCTCCATGGAACAAGTGCTGGCCTGCCAAGTGCCAGGTCATAAGTTCGAACCCTGGTCCCACAAAAAAAAAGAAGAAGACCTCACAGAACTAAAGAAAATATACCTAAAATGTATTTTGAACCAGAAGAGACGTAGAATAGTAAAAGCAATCAACAACAAAAATAGAATAAAAATCCCTGGCATGAAATTATACTACAAAGCTATTGAGATAAAATCAGTATGATAGTGGCAAAAAAAAGCCCCAGGATCTGTGGAACAATAAAAGATGAAGACTCAACCCCAAACACATTCAGTCACCTTATCTTTGATAAAGGAGCTGAACACTTTCAGTAGAAGAGAGTCTCTTTAATAAATAGTGCTTGGAAAAACTAGTTTTCCGCATGTCAAAAACCAAAACGAGACCCATGCCTGTAGCTATGCAATAAACTACAGTCAAAATGGATCTAATGCCATGCCAGCCCCTTCCTTGGGGTGCACTAAGATGGCAACTGAGACTGGGCATGGTGGCATGCACCTGTAATCCCAGCTCTCAGGAGGCTGTAAACAGGTGGCTCACTATGAGTCAAAAAAACCTAAGATCTAAACATTAAAACAGAAGCACTAAATCTATAGGAAGATAAAATAGCTAATAATCTTGAACACAGGTGTAGGCAGACTTCATTAACAAAACCCAGTGTTGGGAGCCACAGGAAGCCAGAAAATCAATCAAGTGTGTGTAGGTGGACCTGGGCCTCCCTACCTGGAGCAGAAAGCTACCCTGTCTGGTTCAGGCCAGCTATTGCTTGCTAGTAGCCTTGTGCCATGGGATGTAAACTTTGCACAAGTATAAATAAAGGATGGTTTGTGTGCGCATTAAGTTAGTCTCACTCATCAGGCAGACTGGCGACCACCTAGCTCAAATATTCTTCTTGTCTATCTTTCTTATTCCTACCACCGTGTCTCCCTGGGTTGAACCGTTCACAATAAGATCAATGGATCCCTACATTTATGGATCCCTACAACCCAGGAAATATGACAAAGAATAAACAAATAGGCTCCCAACAAATGCTGGTAGGTCCATTAGGAGATAAAGAACCCTTCCCCACTGTTGGTCAGAGTTTAGACTGGTGCAACCACTGTGGAAATCATGTGGAGAGTCCTTAAAAATCTAGGACTAGAGGCCCCATTTGACCTAGCCATTCCTCTTCTGCATATCTTCCCAGAAGAATTAAGAACATCATATCACAGTGTTATTTGTGGACCTGTATTTATAGCAGCACAATTTGTAATAGTTAAAAATTGGGAAAAACCAAATGGCCATCAACCAATAGATATCAAAGATATTGAAGATGTGATATTTTATAGAGAGAGTTCTACTCAGCCATAAAGAAGAATAAACTCGAGACTTTTATAGGTAGCTACAACTTGAGACTATACTCATAAGTGAAATAAATCAGATCCATATGTGTAAGCATCACATTGTCTCCATAGTGTAACGAGCCAAACAAGTAAATAAAATCTAAAAAATATACTTAACGAGCCAAACAAGTAAATAAAATCTAAAAAATACACTAAGTATTGTGAATTGGGAAGAAATAGTTTAAAAGGAAGGAGAAACTAATAGGATAAAGGGGAATAAATGGAAAAGAAATTATATATATATATATATATATATATATATATATGTATATATATATGTATATGTATGTATGTGTATATATATCACATACACATACAATATAGTTAAGATAATCATACAGCTATTTTCTCTTGGTCCCTTGAAAAGAAATATTGGTGCTATTATTGTCTGGATGTAATTTCATGCCTATACCTCGTACTTTAACCACTATGATGTTAACAATGAACAATATATTGTTATTACTCTCCTATTACATTGATTTGAAACTCTGTTTTATTTCTATTTCTTTTATTCTTCTCTTTAAAATATAATTAGTTAATTAATTAATTAAACAAATAAATAAATTTCGGTGAGTCTGAGCTTTTTAAAATATCTTTATATAGTCTAAATCAGTGCAGCCGGGTGTGGTGGCACACACCTGTAATCCCAGCACTCGGGAGGCTGAGGCAGAAGGATCAGTACGAGTTCGAGACCAGCCTGGGCTACAAAAGTGAGCTCAAGGCCAGCCTGAACTGCATAGTGAGACCCTGTCTCAAAAAGACAAAAAATAAAATTAAATTAAATAAAATCAATCAATCAATCAATCAATCAATCAGTAGTTCTCAACCTTTCTAAGGCCATGACCCCACAATACAGTTCCTCATGTTGCAGTGACCCCAAACCAAAAAATAATTTTGATGGCTACTTCAAAAATGCAATTTTGCTACAGTTATGATTCGGGATGTAAATACCTGATATGCATTATGTATTTTCCGATGGCTTTAGGCGACCCCTGTGTTTTAGTCATTCAACCCCTGCCAGGGTCGCGACCCACAGGTTGAGAACCGCTGGTCTAGATATTAATTCTTGTATCCAGGCCCCGCATGTCAGTGGAACTACCCAGGGACTTCCAGGTCCCCATTAAACCTAGAGCCCAGGCCCAGCATGTGAGTGAGACCGCCCAGGGCTCATCAGAAACTCATTAGACCCAACACTCAGGTCCAGCACTTGAGTGGAACTTCATGCATCAGACACACCTGATGTGGAACCCTGTGACTGAACTCACTACAGAGAGGCTAGAGGCAAGATCAATCCAGGAGCAGAACATCTTGCCAGAGTGGCACAACAGGTTCACCTCCAAGGACTACAGCAGAAAGGAATGGAACACAACAGCCAGACCCAAGCCACACCCCCTGGACGACTTTGAACTTGGAAGAGCCAGACCTGGCACTAAGGTGAGAACTCTACCAAAGCTCTACACCAAAGGTCAGAAGACAGTGCTATATAAAAATGACAAAGAGAAGGAGTAAAATACAGTCTCAGGCCCCACCCAGAACAGCAGGAGACAATAGCCTAGAAGAAATTGGAAACCATACACCTGAACTCACTGAAATAATAGTATCTGAAGTAAAGAAACAACTGCAGAAAGGTATAGAAGAAATCAGATCAGAAATAATTTCTGAAGTAAAAAAGAAAACATAACGATAATAAAAGAAGTACTAAGTGCTTCTAAAGAAGATACTGATAAAGATGTAGAGGAGAGTAGAAAAATCTTTGAATGTGAAATATAGGAAAGTAATAGAATGCATGAAGCACATTCGAATTGCTATACAGGAACTTTAAACCTCAATCACAAGCTGGCAAAGCAGTTTGAATGAAAGTGAAGATAGACTTTTGGACCTTAAAGGCAGCTTTGCAGCTAGTGAAACAGTAAGAAAAGACCTCTTAAAAATAACTAGGGTGCAGGAAAAAATAATTCAATATCTGCAAGATGATGCAAAGATGAACAACATAAGACTAATGGGCATCAGGTCGGTGAGAGGACTCAGTGGTCTGAAGTGCCTGCTTAGGCAACCGCAGGGACTGCAGTTCGATCCCCGGCACCACATATTGTGCCAGTCCCACCCCCAGGGCAGGCTGAGCTGGCCATAACATTAAAAAAAAAGTTTTAAAAAATAAGGAAGGAAGGAGGGAAGGAAGGAAGGAAGGAAGGAAGGAAGGAAGGAATATTTTTTAAAAGACTAATAGACACCAATGAGAAAGAAAGAGTCAATACAAATGATATAAAAAGAATATGGGCAGAAGTAATAGCAGAAAACTTCCCAAATAAGGGGAAACAATTTGACATTCAGGTAACTAAACCATCTAGATCTCCAAATAACATCAATTCAATTAAAACCACACCCAGATATATAATAATCAAGATCCCAGAAATTCAGCACAGGATCAGTATACTAAAAGCTGCTAGAGAAAAGAAACAGATCACATTTAAAGGAAAACCCATCAGAATAACAGCAGATTTCTCTTTACAAACCATCAAGTCAAGAAGAGCATTGAACAAAATCTTCAAGTCTCACAAGTAAACAAATTCCAAACCAGACTGATATACCCTGCAAAACTCTTTCAAGTATAATGGAGAAATGAAATACTTCCAGGAGAAGAACAACTAAAGAATTTCATGATGACAAAGCCAATCCTACACAAATTACTAAAAGATATTCTAGAGAGGGACCAAAATGACCAGAAGTCCATGAAGGAGAATGGAAAGAACTCACCAAATAGGGCAAATAGTTAAACACATGAAAAAAGGATCTATACAACAGCAGTCTTTCAACTATTCTTTTGTATATAGCAGCAAAATATTTCCATCAGCATATTCTACAAATGGACCTCACCTGTCGCCTATGGGTCATGAGTCTGTCTGGTTCTAAAGGGTGGATATCAAGGAAATAGCAGTAGCTGAGTCCCACAAGTGACACTTGACCACCAGTAAGCATCATGGACACCATATCCACAACATACTTTGTGCAATATCCTATCCCAAAACTGCTAGAAGTGCTGGTCATATATTTGCCATTCCAGTATTTATGTTATGATTTATTCTTAGTAGTTCTTTACCATCATGAAAACTTCTCTTAGTTGATATTTTTGTATATATTAACCTATTCACTTACTATGTGAGTACTCTGAATTGATTAAAGATTCATACTTATGATACATCACATTCTCATCTCTTGATTGCACTCATGATTTACTTTTAATTTTGGAATATTGTTTTGAAATATTTAATTTCATTTTCATTAACTCATATTTAATAAATTTTCTGAATATTGTTTAATTATACTCTTTGTTTTATGATTCATACTGTATCTTTGACATATAATCCTCTTATAAGACATGGTATATTTTCTCCTATAATTAGAAACTAAAAAGTATATTTACATTTTCCATTGACTTAAAAAAATAGATATTCTTTGTCCAAGGTAACAATGTTTTCCCATTTTGTGTATTGTCTCTTCACTCTGTTGGTGGTTTCTTTTGCTTTGCAAAAACTTCTTAGTTTGATGCAATCCCAACTGTTGATTCCTTCTAATATATTCTGTGCAGTTCAAGCTTTGTTAATAAAGTCTTTATCTACCCTATGTATTCTACACTATAGCATCTTCCAACAGATTGTTTCCATTTTTATATTTAGGTCTTTGGTCCATTTTTATTTTAGATCAGTGCATAAGGAGAGATATGGAGCTAAGTTCAATTTTTGCTATGTGGAAAGACAGTTTTCTCAGTACCATAAGAAGACTATCTTTCTTCCAGCGAACATGTTTGGTTCCTTTTTCAAAGATAAGGGAGCTGAATGTGCTTGGAGTTGTTTCTATGTCATCTATCCTGCTCCACTGATCTTGGGTTCCATTTTTTGCCAGTACCATGTGGTTTTTATCACAGTAGCTTTAGACTGTAACTTCAAACTGGGGATGATGCTGCCTTCTGCCTTGCCTTTGTTGCCCAGAAATGCTTTTATTGCTCTCAGTCTCTTCTGGTTCCATATTAATTTTAGGATTGTTGTATTTCATTAGGCGAGACATGCTATTGGTACTGTGATTTAGATTATGCTCAATCCATGTAACAGGTTTGAAAGTATGGGCATTTTCACTAGATTGGCTCTGTCTATCATTTAGATAAGATACTATGTCTGCATCTTGTCCTCTGAATAACTGCTGTGAAGACAATATGTGATGTATTCATTATTGTAACTGTCCTACTAACTTAATTTGAAACCTTTATTCTTTCTTTTCTCATTAAAATGAATTTGAAAATACATATTAAAAAACAGGGATTTTTTTCCATTTTCCGAAATCCTCTTTGATTTCCTTTTTGGGGGTACTATAGTTTTCAACATGGAGGTCTTCCCTTTTTGGATTGATTCCTAAGAATTTCAATTTTCTTGATGCTGTTTCAAAAGGTGTCGTTACCCTAATTTTGCTTCCAGTAAGTTTGTTATTCACATACAGGAATACTATGGATTTTTGAATTGACTTTGATTTTGTAACTGCCAAATTTAGTTATGAATTCTGAGAGTCTTTTAGTAAAGCTTTTGGTGTCTTGTGTATAGAGTATAAGTATCATCAATAAATAATGATAATATAACTTCTTCCTTTCCTATCCATGTTCTTTTTATTTCTTTCTCTTATCTAATTTATCTGGCTAATGTTTCCAGGACTATATTGAATAGGAATAGCGATATTGGGCATCCTGGTGTTGTTCCTGATTTTACCATAAAAGTTTTCAGTTTTTGAACATTTAGTATGTAATTGACTATTGATTTGTTATAGATTAGATTGAGAAAAATACCTCCCATCCTAACTTTCTGTAGGGTTTTATCATGAATGGGTGTTGACTTTGTCAAATGTTTTTTATGCATCTATGGACATGATTGTATGGGTGTAGTGCTTGATTCTATTAATGTGGTATATTTATTGTTTGGCACATATTGAACCATCCTTGGGCCTCTGGAATGAATCCTACGTGGTCATGGTGTATAATCTTCTTGATAATTTTCTGTACTCTATGTGCCAGTATCTTATTGATAATTTTGCATCTATGCTCATTAAGAAGAGTGGCCTGTGATTCTCTTTTCTAGTTGGATCCCTCTCTGGATTTGGAATCGTGTCAGTGTTTGTCTCTAGGGATGAGTTTAGGAGGATCACTCTCCTTTCATTTCCATTAAAGAGTATAAGGAGTAGTCACATTGTATCTTCTCTAAAGTTCTTAGAGTATTTGGCACTGAATCCACCAGAACCTAGGCTTTACTCAGTTAGTAGCCTTTTTTACTACTTCTTCAATTTCATTGACTGATATTGAGTCACTTAGAATTTTTATATCTTTTTGATTCAGTTTTGATAACTCATATGTATCCAGGAATCTGTCCATTTCTTGAGTTTTCCTTCTTATTAGTGTTTACATGTTATTGAAATAAATATTGATAATCTGAATTTTTTCATTCCTGGTTGCATGTATTTGGTCTTTCATTTCCTTTTTTAAGTTTTTCTAATACTTTGTATATTTTATTTAATCTTTCAAAGAATCAACTGTTCAATGAATTGATTATTTTGCTTTCTTAGTCTCAATTGCTTTGATTTCTACTCTGACCTTTATAATTTCTTCCTTCACATGCACGTAGGGTTTAGTTTGTTATTCTTTTTCTAGAACCTTGTGATTCATCATCACGTTATTTATTTGAGCTTCCTCTGTTTTTCTGGTGTGAGAAAATGCTGCTATAAATTTCTCTCATATGACTGCTTTGCTGACATCCCATAAAATTCAGTATGTCATACTGGCATTACCATTGAATCATAGAAATTGCAATTTCTTCTTTAATTTCCAATGTGACATATTAGTGATTCAGGGAGTGTTTATGTAGTTTGTGTAGTTTCTTTTGCCATCAATTTCCAATTTCATTGCACTATGATTCAATAATATACATGAATAATTTCAGTCCCTTTGCCTCTACTTTAGTATGTTCTATGGTCTAGAATGCGAACTATTTTGAAGAATGTCCTATGTACAGGCAAAAACAAAATATATTCTCTTACTGTAGGGAGGAACATTCTATAGACATCTATTAAGTCCATTTGTTCAAAAGTTTAAACTCTGATATTTCTTTGCTGAGTTTTTGTCTAGTTGATCCATCTAGTTGTGACCATGGAGTATTGTGATCTCCCATTACTATTGCCTTAGTGTTCATTTGACCTTTCACATAGACTACTGTTTTTTGTGTAGTTGTGTGTGTCAGTATTTGGTACATGTGTAGTTATGGTTGCTATCTCTTTCTTCTGGACTGTTCATGAACAAGTATATAATGACTTTCTTTGACTCTCCTGATCAGTCTTGTCTTCAAATCCCCTTTATCTGCAAATAGAATAACTACCCTTGTATTTTCTGGGTTCATGTCACATGGAATATTATTTTTTCATACTTTGACTTTCACTCTATAAATTATTTTTTCTGAGCTAAGTAGGTTTCTTGTGTGCAGCATATTTTGACTCTTGGTTCTTAATCCACTCCAAAATATGATTCTTTTTATTGGTAAGTTGAAAGCATTAACATTGATGATTACAACTGATATGTAATGATTTATTCTTGACGTACTAATTTCCTGTTGTCGGCTCCTTTTCTTTTCCTTCTGTTTGATTGCTTGCCTTGTTTGGTGATTTCTTTCTACTGGGATTTATGGAATTGTCTACCTGTTCTTTTTCTACAATATCCTTCATTATGGTGGTTTTAGAGTACTGGTTTAGTGTTGATGAATTTCTTCAGGTTTTTTTTTTTTTTTTTTTTTTTTATGGAACCAGGGATCGAACTCAGGACCTCGCACTTGCTAGGGCTTCAGATATTTCTTTTCACCATGGAAGTATCTTATTTCTCTATCATTTTTGAAAGGCAGTTTTGCCTGGTTCTTCAATTTGGGTGGAAGCTTGATTGCTTTTAGGACTTGGAATTCTTCACTCCAAGCTTCCCTTGACGTAAAGATTAAAGTTGAAAAGTCTGCTGTGATCCTGTTTTCTGTAAATAGGTGATTTGTTTATTTTCTGTATCAACAGTTACATTGTTCTTGAGTTGAATTTCTAGAATCTTGACCGCTATATTCCTTGGTGTAGTATTTTCAGACTAGAGCTCTATATGCCTTGCCTATCTTTATCTCAAGTTTCCATGCTTGGAAGGACTTTTTCACTATTCCTTCTGTGAACAGGTTGTTTTATACCCTTTATACCATATTCTGATTTTTCAGTCACTAAAATTATTCTTTTTTGTATCATCTAGCAGCTATTTGAGTGATTTTTCATGTTCCTTTTCTTTTTAAATGAGGTCTTTTATTTGATGATTGCCAGCTACAAGTCTGTCTTTTAGATCTGATATTCTATCTTCTTATTGATTGACTCTGCTATATATACTCTCAGTAAATATTTTAATCTCTTTAATTTCTAATTAAGTCTTTTTATGGAGAAGAATTATTTTCTATATTGTGCATTCATAGTTTCCATCGCTTTACTAAATTCCCCTGTTATTTCTATCTACTCTAGATTTACTAATCATTTCCTTTATCGCAGTCATCATCTCTTCACTCATCTCTGTTTTTGTCAAGAAACTTATTGATCTGTTGTGTTAACTCTGCCGCCAATGTTTCATAAAATTCAGCTGGGAAGGTTTTTATTTCTTCCATCTCAATTTTTGTTGAGTGATTTGGGAGCTGTGAGTTGCATCTGGCTTCCATGCTCTCTCATCTTTTACTTTTTAATTTTGTTTATTTGTTTTCTGTGTTTAGGTATATAAATTTATTATGATAGTTATCTTTCTCGGTAATATCAAGACTTCTTTAGAAAATGACTTTTTCAGTAACATCTTATAGGCATAGGTGGCTGTTGGCTTTTGAGTCTGTCCCAATTTATTAGAGATGAAATGTTTTTGCCTATTTGGCCTAGCAACTAACTCTTTGATACTAGACTACAGTAGTGTTTGTGACACTCACACAATCTAGGTATTTGAATATGAGAAAGAACAATTAATCACAACTATGTAACCTTGGATATAGTAATAAAATCAGTAATGACAACAGCATGAACTACAGATTAGAAAATGATAAAACATGATAACTATAAATTTACCTGCTTTAGCCATAGATAAAAATTTGCAGACAAAGATCTCTCTGTGATTACAATCCCATCATCCTCTTGGATCTGAAGTTTTGTGGTAGTGTCCAGTTCAGGTGTTTCTCTCCTCTTTCTTGTAGTCAAAGAGGCAGTCAGAGCTCAGATCCCTAGTAAGTAACCCCGGCAGTCTGCAGTAAGGCTAGGTCAGGAAGCCAGTTCTGGTACTTGCCATTTCACAGTAGTTCAGTTGGTCTCAGCCCCTGGTCATGAGGTTCAGGACTGAGTCACTCAGCCTACAGTTCTGTCAGTGTCTCTTGCTGGCCTGACCATGGCTGCCTGACCCTGGACATCTCCTACAACTGTTCTTCACCCAGTCACTGCGGAATCTCAACACTGAGTGCCCTGAGATGAATCCAACCCAAGGTTGCTGCAGCCCAGGTGCAGCGGGTCTCTCCCTAAACTGGCATCCCACCAAGAACTCTCTCCAGGGGACATAGAAGTTGCTTGGACTGGGGTCACTCGCCAGTTGCTGCAGTGACAGCATCCACTGGTATTTTTCCCTCTGGAGGTCTCTGGAATCAATCACCTGCACTTTATCTCTGTAGAGTCAATGCCCCACTCTCATACCATGAGCCAGGAGCCAGTTTTATCATTTTCTAATCTGTAGTTCATGCTGTAGATTTTACCCTCCTTGTTCTGCGCTGAAGTCTGTCTCTTCACTTTCACTGTGGGCTCTATGTTTTCCTTTAGATATTTCCTGGGTCCTGAGAATCCACTTCATTCCTTCATTTATTCCCCACATTGTTGTTTTGCAGTGTCTGGATTCCAAATCTTGGAGAGGTTGATGTGTTGCTTCTTATGCTCCACCATCTTCCTGGAAGTCTGTCATCCTGTTTCTGCCCCTTGCCACAATCAATCATAAGGACACTAAGTTCTGAAGATAGCAGCTAACATTTGAGATATTAGGATAGCAGTGTTGTAGCAATTTCTCTACAATGCTTGAACCATGACTATAATTTTTCATGATATCCAGGTAATAAAAAACCCAATAGACAATAGAAACCAGAGTTGTAGAGACATTCATTGCTCTAAATTTCAACCTCCAGTAAAAGATTGTACTTTTTCCTGTGGTATTGAGCTTTACTGATGCTTATGGAAGCTTCTTGCTGAAAGATTTTCCAGTGAGAAAAAAAAAAAAAAAAAACTTATTTGGCCATGAAATTTATGTTTATCTCCAAACTGTCATACCAAATTATACATTCTAATATTTTTGTGGCTGAGTATTTCTACACTATAAAATTGCCAGTGACAGGTTTGGAAGATTGCTTGGCAGTCTAAGCACCTGCCTGATAAGTGCAAGGACCTGGATTTGATCCCCAGTGCTGCATGTGGTACCAGCCGCTGAAACCAGCGTCTAAGCTGTGTAGCAAGACTCCGTACCAAATAAATAAATAAATAATTTTTAAAAATTGCTAACAACCACCTTGATTTTGTTGATGATGCTGATGTTAAGTTTAAAAATGACTTTTAAAAGAGAAGCAAATAAATCCATTTGGGGAGTTCATGAGTGTGGGAGGGGAGAATTTGTTCCTATCTATGTGATGCAGTCAACTCTGAAAACTGACACCATTGGGCACAAGTACGGTAGAAGAGTTTTATTCTCTGGGGCCAGGGGTGTTGGAAATGAATGTTTTTTTTTTTTTTTTAGCACTTTCCAATTCGTGTAGTATGCACACTCCCATGGTAGTTGACTTCAAGTTTCTGGTGTGGCCATCCCTAAACTTGGGTATGGGAAAACATATGCTAATAGGCTCCAGTGAGTGCCTCCACTAGAAATGGGAGAACAAATTCAGCTGCATATGTAGAGCTTAAAAACAAAGACTTGTAATATTTGACACCTTTCATAAAAGACTTGCAGAGTTATATGTAGCTGGTCTGAGCTTGGTTCACTGAAATAAAGCAGTATTTGTTTCTTTTTCTGTCCTTTTGCCAGCTATCTTGATCTACCGTCTAAATTTGCTCTTACTTTAAAAAAAATTAAGAATGAAAGTTGCTGCTACTCTAATATTTATCCTGAGGCTATTTCCATCTTTGTGAAGCTTAATTTGTTTTTTTTTTTTGTGGGACCAGGGTTCGAACTCACGACCTTGCACTTGCCCAGCAGGCACTTGTGCCTCGGAGCTATCTCCCCAGCCCCTTAATTTGTATTTTTCTATAAGTAAAATACTAGTAACAATTGAAGCTATGAGGTTCTAAGAAGGAACATACGTTTATAGCTTCAGAATTAGCCAAATATCATATAGCTTTCTATAAATTATTCCCTCATATAGTTTGATATCATTTTAAGTAATGACTCAGTATTTAAGGTTGATAATTCTTCAGAGGAAAAGAGTGGCACAAACCCGGCTGGAGAGCTCAATACCCATTCCCAGGCATTCTTCATGGTCTTCCCAAAAAGCAGTTATAAAACTAAATCACCACTTTCTCTGACAAGCTGGAAAATTCCATGTTTAGTAGGTCTTCTATTGTAAGAGTTGGAGTCTCCTTAGGGTCTATGGGAAGGTTTGTCTTCCTGGATCCTTCTCCTCCCTCCTTTCTTTCTAGTTTGACTCTCAAGATAATTCCTAGGTCAGTGAAAATCTAGATCATGAAGAGAGTAGTATGAAGATGAAGACCAGCACCACCAGGATTGCAAGAAGGAAAATTGGTTGGATCCTTGTCAACTAACTGACTGGGCCAGGAGTATGTACATCTAAATGCCTTATGGGACAGCATCCCCATTTTTAGATGATTCCATTGGGGTATAATTTTTCCTTTTTAAAATCAGGTATTGAACTCAGCACCTTGCACTTACCAGGCAGGCACTTAAGGCTCTGAGCTATCTGCCTGGCCTGGAGTACAATTTACGTGCCTTAAAATTCACCTACTTTTAAGTGAATAACTCTTTGATGTTCAGAGAATTCATGGGGTTGTATAACCAACACGATTCACTTTTTCCTCAAGCTTATTTCCATTGCGTCCTCATTTCTGGCCCTAGGCAAATGCTGGACAACTGTCCCTACAGCTGCCTTTTCTGGAGATTGTATGTGAACACAAGCATGTACGGTGTAGTCTTCATGCCAACTTCTTTCACATACAGATTTTGATGTTTTCCTATGCTATAATGTGTATCCATTCTCCCCTCCATTTTAATGCTGAACACTATTCCATTTGCATAGATACACTTCAGTTTGTTTATCCACTGTCCATTGATTAATAATTATTTCCAATTTGGAGCTATAACAGATAATGCTGATGTGAGCATTTCTCTGCAACTCTTGACACAGATTTGTGTTTTTGCTTCTCTTTAATAGACTCTTGGAATTAAAATGGGAGGGTCACACGATAGATACATGTTTACCTCTTAAGGAAATTTCCAAACTGTTTTCCATGGTGATTATGCCATTTTATATTCCCACTGGAACACAACAGAGTTCCAGCCTCTCTATATGCTTGTCAGGACATCATTTTTTTTTTTTCTTTGCCTTTGCTATTATCACCATCTTAATAGCGTATGCTAGCCTCTTGTTACAGCTGTAATTTTCTTTCCCCTAGTGACTAACAATATTGAACACTTTTCGTGTTCTCATTAGCCATTTATACGTTCTCTTTGAGACGATGTGTTTTATCCATTTGGGTTGAATTATTTGTCTTATTTTTTAGCTATAGGAGTTTTTTTTTTTTTTTAGACTCTGGACGCATGTCCCTTATCAGATGTGTGATTTTCCAAATTTCTCTCAGTCTAGAACTTATCCTTTCATCTTTATAAATGTCTTCTGGGGAACTTTTTTGAATTTGCCAGTTTCTTCTTAATGTCTGTGCTCTTGATGTCATGTTCAAATCTTTGCTCACCTCAAGTCATGGAACTTCACTCTCACATATTCTTGAACAAGTTCCACCACTTAGGTTATTTGAAGGCATACTTCCCTCTTGAGCTAATTTTCTAGTATAACGTGAAGTGCACTTCCATATTTGTTTATATTATACATTTATTTCTTCCCTGCATAATGATACCCAGTGCAATCAGTATTTGTTGAAAAGACTGTCGTTTCTTCATTGACCTTGTTACTTCCATTGAAAACTCAATTTGCCATAAAGTAAGGATTTATGGGCTCTCAGTTATATTCCTTGATTTATAATAGTGTCACAAAGTGGTCTGTGGGACAACTTGGCTTACCACCTTTTATTGCAAATAAAGTTTTGTGGAAGCCAGCTGTTGGCTCTTGGTCTAGGCTGGTTTTGCACTAAAATGGCAGAGTGGAGGAACGGCAATGGAGCTCACGTTGTCTCAAGCATTTACTAGATCTCTCTTGATAAAAAATCTCCCATTTCACTAATCTTTAATTTAATCTTTAAAAATATTTTTAAAATATTTTTACTTATTTACTTGGCACAAGGTCTCGCTATGCAGCTCAGATTCATAGCAATCCTCCAGTCTCAGCCTCTCCTGCACTGGGAATACAGGTATGTGCCACCACACCCTGTTTCAGTGGCTGGCCCGGCCTGGAGCCTGTACAGCTTGCAGTACTGGAGATTGAATTCAGGTCCTTGTGTTTGCCAAGCAGGCCCTTAGGCCACCAAGCTATCTCCCTGATGTGAATCTTCAATTTTTTGACATAATTTTTTATAACAGTCCTTATAAGCATTTAAATTTTACTAACAGTACTTATATCTCACTTTTATCCCAGGTTTCTGGTAATTTCTGTCCTCTCTTCTCTTGATTAGTCTAGCTAAGAATTTGTTACCTTTCTATTCTTTTTCAGGTTGCTTAAGCTGGAAGTTGAAAATCTGAGCTTCTTGTCTGAAACTAGTTTTGCTACAGACTGGATGTTTCTTAGTGAACTCATTCATAACTTATCGGGTGAAACTACCTTTACATATGCCACCTACATGGAGCCTAAGTCACTAAGCCAATCAACACTGTTTAAATCAAGTCACATCGAGAGCTCTGCCTATTTCCTGTGCTGGTAAAAGTTAAGACGAAAAGGAAGATCAAAATCAACATGCTATAAAACAATCAATCCTGCTTATTTTTGGTGGTGTCTCAGTCCTCTTTGTGTTACTATAACAAGTACACGACATGGGGTAAGCTATTTAAAGAGGTTTATTTGACTCACAAATCTGGTAGAGCCCAAACAACAAGGTGCTAGGATCTACTGTGTGTCCCCAGCTGCATCACGGTGCAGGGCATCACGTGGAGAGAGGGCGACACTTCAGAACAACCCACTCTCGCGCGAACTCATTCATTTCTCTGGGTCACACCCCCCTCCCAGGACAGGAGCATGAGGTGCGTGCAATGGCTTTTGGGAGCTGTTACCCTCCCAGCCTCTGATGATCACCCCAAGCTGCCCCACATGTACTGGGGAACAAACTACATCCAAACCATAGTATGTAGAGCAATTTCCTCAACAGACATGATTCTATAAATCCCCTCCAAGCAATGAATATGATGTATTTTGTAGCTTTATATTAATATTTAGCAGGACCTCTATGAAAGATGTTTTCAACGATAAGTATTTGCAGTTTTGATGATAGGGATCCCTAAATCTGAGTCCAAGAAGCAAACTATGAGCCCAGGAAAGGAATACTACCCTTATTACTAGACCTGCATATAAATGAATGAATAAATAACTTCTCAATTAACATGATTATATATTGTATATATTGATTCTACCCATAAAGTACATGAAAATTTATCTTCTATGTTACATAGATGTGTATATAATATCTTTGATTACCTCTTTGACTGAAAGACGTAAAATATTTACTTTCTGGTGTCTATTAAAACAGGTTTTCAGTCTTAGTCTAATGTGATATCTACTTAGCAAATTGAAGGTTTATCCTGTCTAGAAAAAGGTAAGTCCCCAGCACTTCTAAAATTTTTCAGATATGATGTCTGGAATTTAAAGAAAACAAAAAAACATTAGACAGCCGGGCATGGTGGCACACGCCTGTAATCCCAGCACTCGGGAGGCTGAGGCAGGAGGATCAGTGCGAGTTCGAGACCAGCCTG
>PVJA010017125.1:0-42203 GCA_004027025.1 Myocastor coypus | reverse complement strand
CTGACAGGTGGAAGCGTTGAGAACTTTTTACACAGATTTAGAATCTGGGGCTGTTTTATGAAATGCACACCATTTGACTGGAAAATGTCAGCTGATGAATCAGAAGATATCTACATGTCAAGCCTATATGACCAACAGTGGAACCACATCCATGTGGAACAAGATACTGAATGTTGTTCTGGAAAAAATACTACCTGCAGTGAAACTTAAGGAGGTAAGAGTGACACAGTAAACAGGATGTCGGTGGACGGCCTCCAAATTATACAGGTGGAAAAATGAAACTCCAGACCTGACAAGTACCTGGCATGAGTTCATGTTCTCTAAATGCAAAGAATGAATTTTAGGATCAAACGGAAGTTATGAGCAGAATATATATATGGAGGGAAGAAAGCCTCTGTCCCAGAGAGGACCAGCAGCAAGATGTACAGGGTTTTGCTATAAAGACCAGACTCACACTGATTCTCCTGTTTTCAGCCTCCCCAGCAGCTGGAATGACAGGTATGCACCACCATGCCCAGATTTTGATGATTTCTTTGGATGTACACACCTTTTCAGAGGATGGCACTGAAGTTGTGGATTCTTCCAATTATTTCTCATGAAGTATGGTTGTTGATTCAACTTAAAAGGCGAATCCTTTTGATAACATGTTTATGCCCTGATTAAAACAAGATAGATCTGCCAAGGCTTCAATCTCGAACTGACTTTAGAATTTCTACCTGGTTACAATAAAGCTTTGCACAATTTGGGGACAATAAAAAAAAAGCCACAAAAGATAAGCAAAATGGATAGGTTTTTCTATCACTCTTACATGATCTACTATGATATGTTATGCCTAAATATCTTACCTGTAAAGAGTCTGACATTATATTCTTTATTACAGCTGCTCATGAGAGCTACTCTAGAGCCCATACTAGAAGTCATGGAACAAAATGAAAGTGAGAATGTAGGAAATGGAGAGGGGAAGAGATGTGAAAGCCAGACTAGAAGAAAGATCAAGTTTAAAGGAGAAAGATCAAGATTCCTCCATGGCAACACCCTGGAGTGCTATCATGGAGGAGTGGATTACACACAGGGGACAGGGAGCACACAAAAAGTCATGCGTAAGACAGAGAGGGGATACATATATACAAGACAGATGAAAGATGGATGGATGGACAGACAGACAGACAGGCATAGATGATGAAAGTTAATAGAGTGACAGATTTGAATTTAAGAAAGATCTGTGCAAAATGACTCCAAAATCTGTGGCTTTAAGGCTAAATTAACAAAAATATGCTAAGGATCAAAATCAAGTCCAGGGGCCTGGCAGGATGGCTCAGTGGTCTAAACAGCCTGCTTAGGAAAGTTTAGGCGGCTGCAGGGACTGCGGTTTGGTCCCAGCACCACATGCTGCGCCAGCCCTGCCCTCAGGGCAGGCTGAGCCAGCCATAAAAATAAATAAACAAAAAAAAATAAAAAATTCTAAAAAAAAAAAAATCACGTCCAGGTAGGCAAATATATGGTATTGCTTTGCTTTTGGTATTTTACATTTTTTTTTTATATATACAGTGTATTGGTGGGTTTTGTTTCTTAATCCACTCTTGTACTCTGTTTCTTCTGATTGGTGAACTGAGGCTGTTTACATTGATGGTTATTACTGGTATGCACTGGCTTATCGTTGCCATGTTATTTTCCTGATGGAGTTCTGTAATTTTCTCCTCATTTCAATTACTTCTTCTACCCAAGCGTGGTGGTGCACGCCTGTAATCCTAGCACTGGCTGAGGCAGGAGGGAGGATCAGTGCGAGTTTGAGCCCAGCCTGGGCTACAAAAGTGAGCTCAAGGCCAGCCTGAACTGCATAGTGAGACCCTGTCTCAAAAAACAATAAATAAATAAATAAATAAATAAATAAATAAATTACTTCTTCTGGGGCCCAGCAGGATGGCTCAGTGGTCTAAAGCGCCTGCTTAGGAAAGCTTAGGCAGCTGCAGGGACCGCAGTTTGATCCCGGGCACCACATGCTGCGCCAGCCCTGCCGTCAGGGCAGGCTGAGCCAGCCATAAAAATAAATAAACAAACAAAAGTTCTGAAACAAGAAATAAAATAAAATAAAAAATAAAAAATTCTTTTGAAAAATTACTTCTGTTTTGTGGGTCCTTTTTGTTGTCCTTTAGAAGCTGTGATTATTATTTCTCTTTCTAGAATATCTATCAGTACTCTTTGTAGAGTAGGTCTGGTGGTCATGAATTTCTTCAGTTGTTCTTGGATCTTACCTTGGCATTGAGTTTAATAGATAGTTTTTGAGGACACATTACGCTGGGTTGAAAGTTATTTTCTATCAGGACCTGAGATATTTCACTTCAAACTCTTCTTGATTTGATATTCTGTGCTAAGAAATTGGCACTGACTTATATAGCCTTTCCATGGTAGGTGACCTATGTCTTCTAACAGCTTTTTATAATTCTATTCTTTCGTTGAGTTTTGATTTTCATTCTGTTTAATTTTACAACTTAATGTATTTTAATAGCAAACTTACATGATAAACTTACAGTAGAAAACGACAGACCCTAAACCCTAACCCTAACGCTAACCCTGTCTAACCCTAACCCTAATCTCAACACCTAACCCTAACCCTAAACCCTAACCCACCTGAAGTATAGATTGACACTGACTCAAAGAACAAATGAAAACAAACAACAAAAAAGTTTTAAGAGGTGTCATTAAATTAAAATCTCAAAATATGTTTTAACAGCAATTTACACTAAGAAAAATAGTTTTGAAGCATTCTATACAAAGAGAGATAATAGATAAAAGAATTTTATTATGCTAAATTCCATGAAAAGCAGTTTTCAAGCTAATATACTACCTAATTTTTTCTAAGTATATTTCCCAAAATATGAGCAACTGTACTTCATTGTAAACAACTATAGGCTTTTAAGGGGGAAAAAAACAAACAAACTAATATCTGACCAATGGGACATAATACTGCATACAGAAATTCAGACAAAAGAGTTAACAAATTTCCAAATAGGTAACTGAAGTTTTCCGTTAAAACAATATACAGAAGTAGCCTGTACCTGAAATTTATGAATTAAAAATTTTCTCCCAGGTAGGATAAGTGTAAAAAGTGAAATGACCCTAAGAACTGCATTAGCCTAAAAAACACCTTGGATTCGCAATAGAACAAACAATTTGTAACCAACAATGATATGTCAAGCAACACCATGAACTCCAACATGAACTTCTACTCTGTAAATGTGTGCCACCATATCTAGCTTCATTCTTTCATTCATGTTAAATGTTTTGTAAGTAGGTTAAAAAACATATGATCAAATCTAATAGTACTGAATACTACGGAGAAAAAAAATTTACTTCCCTGTTTATTCCCACAGACCCTCCCCATTGGCAACCATGCTTAAATGTATCATTTCCGAGCAAATATATGCATATACAAGGATAAGGATGTATGTTGTACCTATCTACTTCTGATGAAAAACCACATACAAAGTACAGCATAGAACACTATACACGATTACAACTTAGCTGTTTTCCTCTTTAACAACCTCCTTTTCAGGCAGGTGTGGTGGCTAAAGCAAGGACCTCAAGTATGAGGCCAGGATGGCCACATAACTCAGTGGACCCTGTTTGATCCCTGACATGCCATGCTGGTGTGGGCTGTGATGAGATTGAGACTAGGCATGATGGCTTGCACCTGTGATGCCAACACTTAGGAGGCTGAAAACACGAGGATCACCATGAGTCAGATCTAGGTAGTGAGACCCTGTAGTGCCTGCAGACCCTGTACCAAATGCATAAAATTAAGTTTCAGGCCAATCAGGGTAGAGACCTAAAGGCCAGCCTGGACTATCTAGCAACAACCTGACCCACACAAACCAGCCAATAATAATTATTATTATTAATAATTAATACCACTAATAATTCCCAGATCAGCACACATAGATCATCCTCATTCTCCTCAGTGGTCACATACAATAGTTCCACTGTTTAATTAGATTCAAAATTAGGAACACCCACGAAAAGGCACAAATTATAGGTTTGGGTGAGGAAGAATGAGGTGGAAAGGTTGAGGTATACTATTAGGCTGCGAAGCAAATAAGGCAGGAGAAAAAAAAAACAGGAGCGACTTATCTACTGAGAAAACGACAGGTGGTTGCAAGAGAAGGGGCAAATAAGGAAGCAAAGTCTCCAAGGAGATTGGAAGGGTTCTTGGGTTTATGCGGAGGAATTACCGTCGAGAAGACAGCACACTTTTCTAAAGAGAAACAGGATAGAAAGGGGAACTACAGTTCCACTTACATTGGCATGCTGAGCAAAAGTACTCCAGGTCATGCCTTGAATGACGGTTTCTCAGAGACAAGACAAAAATGGCCCCTAAAGTTTGTTTGAAAATGAGGGTGAGGGCCCGGCAGGATGGCTCAGTGGTCTAAAGCGCCTGCTTAGGAAAGCTTGGGTGACTGCAGGGACCGTGGTTCGATCCCCTGCACCACATGCTGCACCAGCCCTGCCCTCAGGGCAGGCTGAGCCGGCCATAAAAATAAATAAACAAACAAATAAAAGTTCTGAAACAAGAAAAAAACAAAATAAAATTAAAATTAAAAAATTCTAAAAAAAAAAGAAAATGAGGGTGAAGTAGTATGGGAAGAACTAGCTTTGCAGAGCAAATTCGGGCTAGAGACACATACAGCAAAAGTAAAACATCCTGGATCTGAGAGACCCAGGATAGGCTACCCTGTAAGAGCAAACACAGTGGGCTTCCCTTGGGGTCTGCGTCCTGATATGCAGCCCATATCTTACACAAGCTCCTGAAAGTCAAGCTGATGTCAGGTCTTGTCATTGACGGGTCCTGCTTATTTCCCAGGCTAGCTTCGCCATGCCCTACTGTTGTAGGCAGCTGAATTAGATAGAAATATTATGGGCAGTCAGACAGGGCCAGGCCCTCAAGGACAACATGGCAGGCAAGGTGACTTTGCTACTAGAGATAGACATTCCTTCGCTGTGGGCCAGATCTCAAGACAACAGTACACAGAAGCAACTACATACTTCCCTAGGGATGGGCATCAGGGGTTGATACTCCAAGTAGGTATCAATCACCTTAAAAGATCCTGAAAGTAGGAGCCCAAGCTCAAAAGCTGGTGTTCTTGCCCGCTTGCTACGTGACTTGCCTTCCCGTTGGATCCCGATGTTAATCAATTTTACCTGAGCAAGGGTGCTTGTAATCTCATTGGCTGACCAGTTTTATCCCACCTCATACCCACCTAAACGAGTTCCCACGTCATCTCTATAAAAGTCCCTGGAAAAGACAGCTTCCTGGGGACTCCCACTCGGGACCCCCCTCCTGTCCCTCTCTCGGACAGGAGCTTTCTCTCAGTAAGTATGTTCTGCTCATTACCTCCGTTTGTTTCTAAACTTCATTCTTCAGTTTTAGAGAAAACGAACTCATCCCAGGTACTTTTCAGGTTGGGGATTGGTTTTCCCTGTATCATTTGGAGGTTCCCTACTGGAGGTCATCCACCCCAAATCATTTTTTTTTTTTTTTTTTTTTTTGGTCTTTTTGAGATAAGGTCTCGCTATGCAGTTCAGGTTGACCATGAGCTCACTTTTGTAGCCCAGGTTGGTCTCGAACTTGCACCGATCCGCCTGCCTCAGCCTTCCCAGTGCTGGGATTAAAGGCGTGCGCCACCACGCCCGGCTCCAAATCACTTTTTTCTTCCTGCCTCACTACCTCCTGTATTAGTAGGTGTCAAGGAATTATTTCCTGAGAAACACAGGCGACATGAAGCAGAGGCACATACATTCCCGTGTGAGAAGGCTGAAGCGGGAAAATGGCAAATTCCAACCTGGCCAGTACAATTTGGCCTCCAAAGGCTGGGGACCTAGTGTGGACGAGGATCTCCGTACCAGAATCCCAGAGGTGGCGCCCGCCCCAGCGGGGACGCTTCCCGACCTAGCCCGCATTGACCTATTTGGGAGGTGGGAGGAACACTGAAGGTGGACACCGACCACTCCCAGCCTCGAGCTGGAGCGGCTCGCAGGCCCTAAGGGGGGAACTTCCGGGAACTCGGGATGCAAGGGGGAGACGACATAGGACAAGTACTGTCGTGGCGCTGAGCAGCACGAACCTGTTCCTCACACGTAAACTAATGACTCAGCCAGCCTCCGCTAACCTCACAGCCTGTGACTAAACCGTAAAGCAGTACTGACGCGAGGAAGTCGGCGCTGCGCGATGACGTCGTCAGGGGCGGGACGCATCGCGGACGCTATACAGTTCTTAAAGCTATCTGCAGACACTTGGAAGTTGCAGACATTTGGGAGTCACTTTTACACTTAAGCCTCCTACAGTTTTAGGGGTAACAAACCATCGCTGGGCTCTTCGCGCTCACTGCCCCGTTACTGTGGCAACGTTCGGGCAGCTAGGCCCGTCGACCCCGTGTGACATTATCTGGGCCCGTTTGTGGGACGCGCTGTGCCGCGGGCACGGCCTACTACGTCTCCAGGGATTTTGATCCCTTCTAGGCGCCGTAGATACCTCACAGCCTCACCCTCCGCGCTCTCTCGGCGTCCGGCAGGCCCGCCCGCGAGGCCCGGCCCCCGAGACCCCGCCTCCGTGAATCAGCTGGTATCGCGGATCCGCGCCCCCTAGTGATAGTGCTGAAGGTTAACCCAGGGCCTTTAACCTAAAGTACACCCCACATCCTTTTGGTTTTGTTTTTGACACAGGGTCTCACTGAGTCACAGATTTGCCCAGGCTGGACTCAAATTCATGATCTTGCTGGGAATTAATTGGGCTGATACCAGGCCTAGCTTGACTTGACGCCTTTTCTTTTTTTCTTTTTTTTTTAAATTTTTTATTTTATTTATTTTTTTCTTGTTTCAGAACCTTTGTTTTTATTCATTCATTTTTATGGCCGGCTCAGCCCGTCCTGAGGGCAGGGCTGGCGTAGCATGTGGTGCCGGGGATCGAACCGCGGTCCCTGAAGCCGCCCAAGCTTTCCCAAGCAGGCGCTTTAGACCACTGAGCCATCCCGCTGGGCCCCAACGCCTTTTCTTTATGAAGACACTTTTCTGGCTTTAAAAGCATCTTTATGCAAAATGGTTCTAGTATTTATTATACTAACTGGGTTGTGATATTCAGGGCATATTAATGCTTTCTGTAATTATTAATGTTCTTTGCCACATCATGACCCAAATTACATTTTTTGCTTTTATTTCATAAATAAGTTCAGTTTGGTTTTTCTAGACAAGGTCTTGATGTATAACTTAAGACTGGTCTTGAAGTCAAAACATGACTAGCAATGATCTCCGTTTCAGTCCCCAAACTGCTGATATTACATGCATCTGCCACTACACCTGGCTACAATGCACTACTTATTTATTTTTGTCTTTTTGAGACAGGGTCTCACTACGCAATTCAAGCTGGCCTTGAGCTCACTTTTGTAACCCATGCTGGTCTGGAACTCTCACTGATCCTCCTGCCTCAGCCTCCCAAGTGCTGGGATTACAGGCATGCGCCACCATGCCCGGCTTACAATGCACTGTTTATTTATTCACTTTTTTAAAATTTGGTACAGGGTATACAGGGACTGCAGGGTCTCACTACCTAGATTGGACTTGCAGTGATTTTCCTGTTTTCAGCCTCCCAAGTGCTGGGATATAGGTGTGCACTACAACACCCAGTCTCAGTTGCCCTCTCAGGGTGTTGGGGCGGCAGCACACCCCCGGCACTCTGCTCTCCCTAAGCAGGCATTTTAGTCCGCTGAGTTATCTGGCTGGCCCTCTACAATGAACTTTTTAAATCAAGGGAAAGTTTTCCAGATATTATTATAATACTTAGCCTCGAAGTAAATATCATTTGGTATCTTGTAACTTGGGATTCCTTAAGGGTATTTTATTTTATGGTCTTTTTGAGACAAGATTTCACTATGCAATTCAGACTGGCCTTGAGCTCACCTTTGTAGCCCAGTCTGGTCTCAGACTCTCATTGATCCTCCTGCCTCAGCTTCCCAAGTGCTGAAATTACAGGCATGCACCACCATGCCTGGCTTTAGGGGTATTTTAATGTGGAAACAATGCTGTTGTAACCCACACTTAAATTTACTTCTTCCTAAGTGATGAGCATACTCAAGGTTCACTGTTATTTCAGGAACACACCTATATAACTCCCAGCACTTAGGAGGCTGAGACAGGAGGATCACTGTGAGTTCAGAGCTAACCTGGGTTACATAGTGAATTCAAGTCCAGCCTGGATTACCTAGTAAGACTCTGTTTCAAACAAACAAATATAGTCATTTTAAAAAAAATTTAGGGGCCTGGAGGGATGGCTCTGTGGTCTAAAGCGCCTGCTTGGGAAAGCTTGGGTGGCTTCAGGGACCGAGGTTGGATCCCCGGCACCACATGCTGTGCCAGCCCTGCCCTCAGGGTGAGCTGAGCTGGCCATAAAAATGAATGAATAAACAAACAAAGGTGCTGAAACAAGAAAAAAATAAATAAAATTAAAAAAAATAATAAAATAATTTTAAAGCTGCTTGACAGTGTTTAAATGTGATAGTGGTCCTGAAAGTGAAGTATGAGACAGATACTTTTGGGAAATGAAGCATTTTTTCTATTTTAAAATTTTTATTAGTGTATGTTTATATACATTCACCATGGAGAGTTGGTACATGTACATAACATAATTCTTTTTAGTTCCCTCCTCTCTTGCCCTCTCCCTGTATCTCTCGGTCTTGAGAAAAGAAAACTGAGCAACACTATATGAGCTACTTGTTCTTAAAATTGACTTATGCAACATAAACCACTTAAAAGTGCTGACCAAAAGCTGGTTTACTGCTGTAACATCCTAAAGTGATCAAATGAGAAAAAAAACAACAAAAAAAATTGGTAAAGTCTACTCTTTATTGGTGTAGTCAATAAATATTGATCCCCAAAGAAAAGCTCAGTTATTTGTCATATCACTGGTCCACAGAGACAACTGGAGCTGAGCCACGTGATTACTGATTTGACTGAAGTCATTCTGGCTTCTTGGGAAATGATGCCATAGCCAGCTGGTATATGGCATACACCGTTCCTGCAAAATACAACAATTTATAAAACCTCTCAGACTTCTATCTATATTCAGGCTCCAGCTAAAGTTACACAGTGAGAGCAACATTAGCACAGACAACTTCAGTAGGAGCACAACACATAGTGGCAGATGCTGGCAATATTTTATTTTATTTATTTATTTATTTATTTTTGTCTTTTTGAGACAGGGTCTCGCTATGCAGTTCAGGCTGGCCTTGAGCTCACTTTTGTAGCCCAGGCTGGTCTCAAACTCGCACTGATCCTCCTGCCTCAGCCTCCCAAGTGCTGGGATTACAGGCATGCGCCACCACGCCCGGCAATATTTTAAATAGATACACAGAAAATATTTTAATGTAGTTTTAATATTTAGTCAGTTTATTTAGAAAATTTTAATATATCAAATAATAATGTATCTATCAACTTATAAGTCCCACACTTTTTTAAGTGAGACTAAGAACATATGAAGCTAGGGCCCGGCAGGATGGCTCAGTGGTCTAAAGTGCCTGCTTAGGAAAGCTTAGGCAGCTGCAGGGACTGCAGTTCAATCCCCGGCCCCACATGCTGCACCAGTCCTGCCCTCAGGGCAGGCTGAGCCGGCCATAAAAATAAACAAACAAACAAACAAACAAAACTTCTAAAACAAGAAAAAAAAATTAAAAAGAACATATGAAGCTGAGTATGTTGGCACATGCCTATGAGTTCAAAGCCAGCCTGGACTACACAGTAAGACCTGTTCTCAAAAAACCACACACACACACACGCACGCACCAGTAAGAACACATATTGCTATATTAACTTGGTTTATGAGAAATATTAAGATTCAAAAGTACCTGTTACCCCAGTCAGAAAATCTGTACACCTTCCCTAAAATGTGTTATCATGCAAAAACGAAGAATGAGATTTTTAAATAACCAAATTTAATATTAGAAATTGCCAAAAATAATAATAATATAAAAAAATAAAAAAGAAATTGCCAATAACTGATCATTGTTGAAATGAATTTTATTTTTAAAACTATTACCAGAATACCTAAGAAAGTGATGCACTGGTTGAAGAGATTATAAGATACCCTAAAGAAAAACAAATGTCACTGTTTTGACCCACAAATGCCTCTTCCACTTTACTCCATTCAAGCCAAAGGGGGGAACTTTGGCCAGAACATGCAGCCTGTAATTAAGAATTCAAACTCCAGCTTTTCCACATTATGCACACACTGAGAGCACTCACTCAAATTCTGGTGTTCCCAATACTCCAGCATGTGATATGCTTGCTAATATGAACTAATGGACCTAAATCACTAGAAAACATCAAATCTCTTTGCATATGTGGAAGTATTATTTGGTACAAATGTTATTTTAGTAATAAATATGTATGTACAAGTTTTGCATGCAAAATATGGGGGGGGGGGTGTTGGTCTTCTTCATACTGAGTCTTATGTGAAGTTCTGGCTGGCCTTTAACTCACTTTGTAGCCCAGGCTGGGCTCAAACTCAACTCCCAACTACCCTCATGTCTCAGCATCCAGAGTGCTAACAATACAGTCATATGCCCAGCCAAACATATCAAGAGTTAAAATGTTTGAAAATCCCGGGGCCCGGCAGGATGGCTCAGTGCTCTAAAGCGCCTGCATAGGAAAGCTTGGGCAGCTGCATGACTGTGGTTCGATCCCCGGCACCACACAGTGCACCAGCCCTGCCCTCAGGGCAGGCTGAGCCGGCCATAAAAATAAACAAGTAAACAAACAAAAAGTCCTGAAACAAGAAAAAAATAAATAAATAAAAAATTCTTAAAAAAAAAAGAAAAAGAAAAAGAAAATCCCTTCAATGGGAGAACGAGGTTGTTTTTGGCTGAAAAACAGGATCCACAGCCATTAGTAATGACATTCAGAAGTCATCTGTGTCACAAGTGTAACCATAAAATTTTATTGCCATAGTGTTTTTCAGAAAGAGTTCTTACAGCCTATGTCTCAGTAACCTTCTTGAATCCTTGTATCAAGTGCAATAAGATAGCACAGACTGTCACAGCAAAAACAAAGTTATCATCACTTTTCTATAAACATTAAACAAGCCAAATGCCTTACCACCCACTGTAAGAATCATAGTGGCTCTATACAAGAGGGCATCAGCTACTCCACCCTTTAGATGCACTGGAATGTCATTGTCCTCCTAAGTTAAAAAATGAAAGACATTAGTAGATCTGGCTTTTATTTCCAAATACATTTGAAAAGACAATCACTCATACAAAACAAAACAGCTCCTTAAAAACATTTTATTTAGTCTTTTTTGAGACAGGGTCTCGCTATGCAGTTGAGGCTGGCCTTGAGCTCACTTTTGTAGCTCAGGCTGGTCTCAAACTCGCACCAGTCCTCCTGCCTCAGCCTCCCCAGTGCTGGGATTACAGGTGTGAGCCACCATGCCCGGCTAACATTTTAAATATTAAGATTTAAAAGAACTTTAATGTCCTTAATTTATTCTCTACCTCAACTTTTCAAAAAAAAAAAAAAAAAAAAAAAAAAACCCAAAAATTCTTTCAAAGTTATTTTGAGTATCAGGAAATATACCCCCAAGGAATATGTAAACATTCAATAAAATATACTTGAGTCAAATACATATATATGCAATATAAAATAACCCTAAAATATATAAAAAATAAAATAATCCTAAACTATGTAAAAATATAAAAATAAATAACACTTGGAAAGTTTCTTTTCTCCTTAAAATAAAAAGGGCTAGCCAACTCAGCAGATTAAAGCACCTGCAAGCAGGCACAGGAACTGGGGGTTCGATCCCCAGGGGATGGCCATGCCTGAGACAGGAATTGAGACTGGGCGTGGTGGCTTGTAATACCAGCTCTTGGGAGTTTGTAAACAGGCAGATCACTTCAGTCCGATCTAGTAGTGAGATCCTGGACACCCTGTAGACCCTTCCTTTTTATTTTTTTGCGGTGCCAGGGATTGAACTCAAGACCTTACGCTTGCCAGGCAAGCAATTATTCTACTGAGCTCTCTCTCTAGCCCAACCCTTCCTTAAAACAGACACACACACACACACACACACACACACACAGAAATGAGGATTTTCATTTATATGCTTGGTTCCTAATCCAGCATCTGACAAATGATAGATATTTAATGTATCTATTACATATCTTTTGTTTTTATGTAACATACATACTGAAGTTTTATTCAGGGTAAATCAGGCAACATAAAAATCACTCAAAGTAGGGCCGGTGAGATAGCTCAGTGGACGAAGTGCCTGCCTAGTCTAGCGCAGGGACTGGGGTTCAACCCCTGGCACCACATGCCCTGCTGGCCCTGTACCCAGGCATGATGAGCCTGCCACCAAGACTGGGCATAGTGACACAGGACTGTAATCATAGCACTAGATAAAAACAGGAGGATCACTAGGAGTTCGAGCAGCATATTGAGACCCTGTACCAAATACATTTTAAAAAGTCAACCTGAACAAAATAAGTAAATTGTTCTAATTTACTAGATATGTTTTAACATTTATATTGTCCATTCTTCTAAATTACACATACTAATTCTTTAATACACAAAATGTTATGCTATATTATGATCTGCCATATCTTATTGTTTTGCTCAACAGTACCTTAAAAGCCAATTTATTAGTCAACTTAAGCCTAGCTTTTTCTTTTCTATAGTATTCTACCAAATATACCTTAACTCTATTAGTCAATTTTCTACAAATTTAGGCTACCAGGTTTTTATTCAATTAAAATCTTCTTTCCCATTTTTTATTTTTAGGCAGTTATTCTTCTAACAAACATTCTGCAAAGTAGACATTCTTGGTCCAGAGGGATAGCTCAGTGGCTTATGCACCTGCCTGGCAAGAACAAGGTTCTGAGTTCGATTCCCAGTACTAGTGGGGTGAGGGGGAGGGGACTAGATGTTCTTAAAAGTTAACTTCCTAAATGACTAGGAGATTGTTTTTTTGTCTTTCTATGTATTTGTACTGGTACAGAGTCTACAGGGTCTCACTAGGTAGACTGGACGCATAATGATTTTCCTGCTGTGAGCTTTCCCAGGGCTGGGATAACAAGACACGTGCCACTGAACAGTCTCAGTCTCCTCAGCATGCCCCAGGGGTGTAGCCCTGGCCACTGTGCTCTGCCTGAGCAAGTACTTTAGTCCACTGAGCTACCTGGCCAGCTTGGGCTGATTGGTTTAATAACACTCGTAAATATGGAGCAACACTTTTGTGCCAATTATACTACTAATTAGCATATATCTATCTCATACCTGGTAAACATACCCGCTTTGAATTCTGCTCAAATCTTGCCAGCCAGGTAAGGCGAAAGTGAGCCACTTAATTATTTATTCACCTGTTTTGCTAAGACTGATAACATTTCTTTTTTTGTTTGTTTGTTTATTCATTCATTTTTATGGCTGGCTCAGCCCACCCCGAGGGCAGGGCTGGCGCAGCATGTGGTGCCGGGGATCGAACCGCGGTCCCTGAAGCTGCCCAAACTTCCCCAAGCAGGCGCTCTAGACCACTGAGCCATCCCTCCAGGCCCCAAAGACTGATAACATTTCAGTAGAAGCTATGTATTTCATTTCAGGAACAAAGATTTGTCAGTCCCATGATATAAAGTCAAAGGGTTGTGACTCCAGGTGCGGACCATTTCTTGGTGATACTAAGATGGCTAAGTTGCTCCACAACAAATCTGTGGCACAGGAGAGGAAAGTGAATGAGAGCCACCTGAAGCATGGTAAACTTCAAGGCCTCTAAATGCCTGAGCCCTAGGTGCCTCCACTAGGCAGTGGTCTACCACTTCATCTGCTTCTAGGCAAATCCACACTCCATGGCCCAGGGCTTGCCACCCGCTGCCTACTTACAATTCACTTGGGCAGAGGCCAAGGAGAGGCAGCCAGGACAGGAAAGCAGTCATGCTCAAGAGCCTGCATCTACTGTACCTTGGCTGTTGTGCACTTAAGCTGCATTTCCAACTGATTTGTAGTTCTTTGTATAAAGATTAACATTTTATTACATTCCAAAGATTTGCTTTCAATTTGTCACATCTATTAGACCCATAAATAAAGTCTAAATTCTCATGCTACTAAATCTTTTTCTAAAAATTTTTTTTTTCTTTTTTTTTTTTTTTGGTCTTTTTTGAGACAGGGTCTCACTATGCAGTTCAGGCTGGCCTTCAACTCACTTTTGTAGCCCAAGCTGGTCTTGAACTCACATTGATCCTCCTGCCTCACTCAGCCTCCCGAGTGCTGGGATTACAGGCATATGCCACCATGCCTGGCTAGGCTACTAAATCTTTTTTCTTTTGTCTTTTTGAGACAGGGTCTTGTTATGCAGTTCAGGCTGGCCTTGAGCTCACTTTTGTAGCCCAGGCTGGTCTTGAATTCACACTGATCCTCCTGCCTCACCCTCCCAAGTGCTGGGATTAAAGGTGTAAACCACCACGCCCGGCTTATGCTACTAAATCTTAATAATTTTTTTGCTCAACTTTTCAAACATTTTCTTGGTAGACTTCCTCATGCCTAAGATTATAAAAAGGTTTCTTTACATTGTAGGGGTTTTTTTGGCCTTTTTGAGACAGGGTCTCACTATGCAGTTCAGGCTGGCCTTGAGCTCACTTTTGTAGCTCAAGCTCAGCCTCCCAAGTACTGGAATTACACGCGTGAGCCACCACGCCCAGCTTATTGTAGCATTTTGAAGAAGTAACGTTTATACATGTAATTCCATTTTCTTATTATACTACAATTAAAACACTACCTTTACTTTCTGAAAAATAAGTACTTTTCCCAATACTGATTCACTACATATTTTCTGACATGGAATACTGACATGCTGCACCCTTTAACATATATTGAATGTCCACATATGTATTTGATCTGTTTCTGGGTCCTTTCCAAGGTTTGTCAATTCCTCTACAGTTACTCCTCCTAGAATGCCACTTCATCATATTTTTCCCAAAAAATAATCAGCATTGAGGCAAAGTAAAGTAAAACCAACCTGAACTGCAGAGGGAAATCCTGTCTCAAAAAGGACAAAAAAAAAAAAAAAGAAAGAAAATTACCATTGCTCTCACCCTAAATACAGCAAATATTCAAGTCAGCTTCCAAGGTGTTTTTGTTTTGTATTTCACTGCTGATGCAACAGGCTTATTAACAAGTAGACAGCTCTAGATTTATCATTCTCCTTTAAACTATTTCAGTACCTGAAAAAGCTTTTGTTTCTGTGGAACTTTATTTTCAAAATGCCTGCGTGAAGCAGTGCTGATGGTCCTCTGAGAAAGCTGTCGGAGAGCCTGAAATGGAAAAGTCACATGCATTAAGCAGATTTAGACTTTGAAGAAATGTTTTAAACCAGCCATTTAAAAGCCAGGTGTGGTGGTGCACACCTGCAAGCCCAGTATTAAGCGGGCTGAGGCAGGAGGACCACCATGAGTGAGGCCAAGTAGCCCGCACTACACAGCAAGTTCAAGGCCAGCCTACAATACATAGCGAGACCCTGTCTCAACCAAAATATCGACTAATTAATATTTTATTGAGTAAACCAACCATTTTTAACCCTTCATGTTAAAGGACTCTGACATCTGATTTGTCAACAGCAAAGAAAGGAGCCAGCACTCTGACTTTTCAACTTTCTGCCCATCCTCTCCTGTGCTCATTACATTCTACAGTCCATATTCATGACCTTTGCCTAAGCTGAACCAGCAGCCTTTTGTAATCTTTGAGAAAAACTAATAATACACAGATTTAACTAATACAGACTAAGTTCAAATGTTTTCATTTCATTTTTTAAAATTTTATTTATTTATTTATTGTTTCAGAACTTTTGTTTGTTTATTTTTATGGCTGGCTCAGCCTGCCCTGAGGGCAGGGCTGGTGCAGCATGTGGTGCCGGGGATCGAACTGTGGTCCCTGCAGCCGCCCAAGCTTTCCCAAGCAGGCACTTTAGACCACTGAGCCATCCTGCCAGGCCCCCCGTTTTCATTTCATAATCCCCTGTATTACTAAAAATCTACTACTGCCCACTAACTACAACAGCGTGATTTCAATGTAATTAAAATGTTCCCATTAAAATTTTTGTGGTGCTCATCTCAAACCTATGCCTTTGAATATGTCAGGGAAGTGTTCTCCTCCTGTTCTACTTAATATGGTAGAAGTCTTTTTAGAAGGGCTTGTATTGGGGCCTGGCGGGATGGCTCAGTGGTCTAAAGCCGCCTGCTTGGGAGCTTGGGCGGCTTCAGGGACCGCGGTTCGATCCCTGGCACCACATGCTGCGCCAGCCTTGCCCTTGGGCGGGCTGAGCCAGCCATAAAAAATGAGTGAATAAACAAACAAAGGTTCTGAAACTAGAAGGGCTTGTATTACATACTGGATTGAATTAATGATGAAACAGATCACTTTCTAAAGCAAACGATATTGAGAAACTTTGTTAAACACCTGCTAAATACTAGAAATTGATCGCGATTCATTTTCCCCGAAATTCTGGAAAACATTTCTCATCCCCAAGTCAGTGGAGGGGTAACTGGCAAAGTGGAATGGGCTCGTGAGGCAACACTACTCTTCAGCCACTGGCTACACCTCAAACTGAATGACTCGGACGCCAGAACCACTCCAACTCGCGACCTTCGGAAGGCGGTCGGTCACCTTTCCGCCTAGGGCTTCCGGGAGTCGGAAACCCCCGGCGTAGTTCACTGACTCCAGAGCCACGGGGCCCCAAGGGCGCGCTAGCTAGGGTGGGACGGCTACGCCACTGCTCCACGGTGGCTCCCGGAGGAGGTGGTCTCCCTCCGCCGTCCACCTCTGGCCCGCCGCGAAGGCCGCGCGAGGACTGGAACCAAGGTGACCTCAGGCACCGCCTCGATCCTCCTGAGTCTTTATTCTCCTCCCGAAGCCTCCGCTCCCCTCTCTACCACCGTCGCCAGCCTTACAAAGCCGGCCAGCCTTACCAGCAGATTCCGCAGCATCTTGCCGGGTCGCGGCCCACCAAACGTGACGTCCGCCCGCCAGGAACAAAAGCCACCGGGGCCAGGGCTTGGGCCGGAACCGGAACCAAAGGACGCAATCCGTGTATTGCGCAAGCGCACACGAACACAACGCCTACCCGCCCGGGGGAGGAGGGGCCCTGCGCCGCGCGCCGCGCTCTCGCTCGCCCCCTAGAGGTGGGCGGTGGAGCCTGCGAACAGCGAGCCCGGGAGCCTATACTCTGTAGGCTCAGCACAGGCCCGAGGAGAAAGTGCTGCCAGGGGAAATCGGGCTTTCGGGCGAGACGGAGCGACGGGGGCAAGCTTCGCGCCACAGCGGAGAACGGTGGTTGGTGACGCTGGGGACAGAAGACTCCGCACACAAGGACCCGCGAGTCCCCGCCCAGACTGCGCTGTTACGCGGTCGGCACCTTCCTCCTCTCGCCGCACCGGATCCACCTCGGCGCTGCCCGGGCTGGTCTTACAGATAGGCGGTGTGTCTTGCGCCGGTCTTTTTTAAATTTAATTTAATTTTTATTTTTTCTTGTTTCAGAACTTTTATTTTTATGGCCGGCTCAGCCTGCCCTGAGGGCAGGGCTGGCGCAGCATGAGGTGCCGAACCGCGGTCCCTGGAGCCGACTAAGCGTTCCTAAGCAGGCGCTTTAGACCACTGAGCCAATTCTGCCGGGCCCGCGCCGGTCTTCTCTTGCTTAATTCTCATGACAAATATCTCCCTTCCCCTCGAGATCATTCCATTCCGGTATAAACTAATATTATGTGACTTCAGAAAAAGGTGAAACGTGTGAATAAAACTTGATATTAAAGTTATTGTATTCCTTACATTTTTTTCTCCCTTCACTGTCTACATGTGAATGGGCCCAAGTTACAGGTCCCATTTAAGTTCTCTTCCTCGTCAAGATTTATGAAAACTCACTTTGTGTCTTGCTTCGAGATAAAAGGACATGATTTTTGTTCTCTTTTGAATTATGTACCACAGCTAAGTCTTTTAAGCATAGTAGTGCTGTAGCAGCTGGGTCGAAATATTATAGGCAGTCAGACAGGGTTAGGCCCTCAAAGGATCCAATACGGAAGACAAAATTCCTTGCAACTATGGGAGAGACAGACACCTCCGCTGTCGACCAGACCCCAAGACAGAAGACTCAGCGAAGGCATCTACATACTAGGGATGGACAGGAGTGCTTGGTATTCTAATGAGGTCTCTATCCCTTTGAGGAAGCCAGAAAACTAACCCAAAACCCTATAGGAAGCGTGTTCTGCATTCATGTCTACTTGTCACATGACTGGCTTCCCTCAGCTGATCCCAATTTAATCAATTTTACCTGAGCAATTATACTTTTAATCTTATTGGTGGACTACAGTTTTATAACTCACACCTCATGGTTTTGCTCTATAAAAACCCCAAGGCTTTTTGCCAACCTGCTCAGGTCCCTTCTATCCCTCTCTTGCAAGTTGGGGGTGTTTTGTTCTTTGCGGGACTGGAACTTGAACTCATGACCTTGCACTTGCCAGGCAGGCACCTGTGCCACGGAGCTATCTCCCCAGGCCCGCTGAGTTCTAATCAGAATCCCTCCTACAGAAGAGCCTAAAGCATTCCAGCTCTACTCTTACAGGTGACATCTCCGAATCCTTTCCAAACATTTCTCACAAGTGATTTCCAAAGGCTCTTGAACCACATAGTCACAGAAAAGACCCCAGCCTTGGTACCAAATTGTCTTAGTTTTTTATTTCCTCTCTCTTGCTGAGACAAAATATCCAACAATAAAAATTAAAGAGTTTCTTTAGCTCATGATTTGTGAAAGCTTAAGTCCATAATCAGTTGGCTTCAAGACAAGCTGACACGGCACTGGGGCAATGATTCAAGGTACCAGAAGACAGCAAAACACAAACAAGGAGGGAAGCAGGGCTACAGCTCAGCGGCACAGTGCCTACCTGATGAGTGCGATGTCCTGAGTTCAGTTCCCATTACAAAAACATAAAAAGGAGGAGGACAGAGCCAGCCTCTTTTCCTCCCCTATACTGTAAGCAGGCTATGCACGCAAGGGCAGGAGTATCACTCACACCATCTCCACCCTCCACTCCCACCCCATTTCACTCTTGTGCTTTTGCTGTCCTCTGCCACCTGGAACTGTTGCCTCTCTGCCCTGACACCCTGCCTTTAAGCCAGGCAGTTATAGACTGAAACCTCCTTCACAAACCATGAGCTTGCTGAATTTTGGATGTCAGGAACTTTGTCTTAGCAATGAGAACATAGTAGCAAAAAAAATCCTTACTTTGATCCTGCCTAAATTTGCAGGAAAGTCTTGTGATTTGGGTGGTTGAGGTGTGTGTATGTGTGTGTGTGTGTGTGTGTGTGTGTGTGTGTGTGTGTAGACAATTCTGGAACCACACAGCACAACTTAAATCTACTTCCAATTTGACAGAATAATCTAGATGATTCTGAGGCTATCACTTAACAGTGACACTGGACAGGCTGGGGTGTGACTCAGGGAGAACACTTGCCTAGCAACCAGCAGCCCGAGTTCAATTCAATCACCACCACAGGAAATAATAATAATGGCTTAAGGGAAATTACATACTCTATTTACACTTTAGCATCTTTACCATTAAAATGAAGACAACAGAATGTACCATCATTGGGTGACAGTAAGGACGATGAGATAACTTAATAAATAACTAGCTATTACTGTGGAAGTAAAGACTGGTCAAGGAGAAACATACACAAAAGAAAAAGTCTGATTGGGGGCCGGGGAGATAGCCCCATGGCACAAGCGCCTGCCTGGCAAGTGCAAGATTGTGAGTTCAAACTCTCGTCCCGCCAAAAAATAAAACATAAATAAAAATGAATTTTTTAAAAAAAGTCTAACAGAAAATATACCGTCTGCAAATGCAATGAGCACTGATGTAATAACAGCAGGAGAACAACTTCAATGCTAAGTATTATCTTGAATATACCTTGGAGCCATTCCAAGAATTACACAGCCAACTGTTACAAGAATCTTATTGTATAAAAATCACTTAATAGTAAGAAAAGTCAGGACTTGATGTAAGCTACTGGAATCAGAAGGTGTCTACTAATCCAAGGAAGACAAAAAGAAAACTGTACTAAGCAGGAAAAGGATATATATATAAGGGTATGAATGAGAGCCAAATACGAGAAACTACCTTCAAAACTCAAAAGAATTTATTAGAATAAAGATCATTAGAATAAGGCAACTGGGGAGAAGAGCTAGGGTCTCACCTTACAAGACTGGTTATACCTTTTACTAAACAGAAGAACATCAAAAGCCTCTAGGGCTGGGGGGTTAGTAGGCCCTGGGTCAAACCTGTATCCATCTACTCCTGACAATGAAAGAAAAAATTATCCATTCTCACAAGGGGTGGTTCCTAGCCTCGCCTTACTAACTTAGATTAATTGATATTAACATTCATTTCTCAACAGATCAAGATCAGTCAAAATCTACAGTTCAGGTAAGATAAGGAGGTATAAGAAAAGACAATGTAAAGACAGTAAAATAAATGATAAAAAAACTTAAAAGACTGTTCTTGGAGTATGCATAAACAAGTGAACTCAACATAATCTCCAGACTCCCAAAATTTTTATATGGTTTCAAAAATCAGTAACAGCCAGATATTAAAATGGACAGGGAAATAAAATTCCTATAAGATAGAACAAAAAGACAAGAGGCAGGAGGACTGGTGCGAGTTCGAGACCAGCCTGGGCTACAAAAGTGAGCTCAAGGTCAGCCTGAACTGCATAGTGAGACTGTCTCAAAAAGCAAAAAAATAAAATAAAATAAAATAAATAAATAAATAAATAAAGAATACTTACTCTCTATTCAGAAATTTTAGGAGAATAACTGCTCAGACTCCTGTAAGTAATATTTTTTTTAAGAATTTTTTATTTTATTTTTTTTCTTGTTTCAGAACTTTTGTTTATTTATTTATTTTTATGGCTAGCTCACCCCGCCCCAAGGGCAGGGCTGGCGCAGCATGTGGTGCCATGGATTGAACCACAGTCCCTGTAGCTGCCTAAGCTTTCCTAAGCAGGCGCTTTAGACTACTGAGCCATCCTGCCGGGTCCCCTGTAAGTAATATTTTAATGAGTTAAAAGTCACTATAAATTGTAAGTTCTTTTAATTGTTTCATATGTTACACAAAACTTAAAAAGGGTGGCATATTTCTATTACTAACCACCATACTGTTTTATTTCTTTAAAATACATATAAATCAAAAATTTATATTACCCAGAACTTCTGATTTCATACATAATGAATGTAATTATTACAAACTCCTAGAAACAAGCATTTTTCCATATAAATGAGTTTTTAGATTAATAAGATACAATTAAGTCACCTCTATTAAATACATACATTTTCATGTATTAGGAAAAATAAGTTTATTTCAAGAATAAGTTCCATAGCAAACAATTACATTTATTCAACAAGGAATATTAAAGTAATTCCAGTTAGTAAATAACTTCAACTATATACATTATAACTAATCATGCACATATTCCAAAACCTCCAAAAATGGAATATTTATAGAACATCTTCCTATAGCATGTCTTAGAAAACCAACCAAAACTGATAAATTAATTACAGAAAATGTGTATACACACCCATATTTGACCTAAATGAAAAAATTGAAGGAAATACAGAGGAAGCCAAAGTTTCAACACCTTCTGAAACACAATGTTAGTACTTAAGTGAAAACACTTACCTGCCAAATAAGGACAGCCTGAGATATTGCCAGTGCTGAAGTAAATCTCTGGAAGTTAACCAAGAACGAGCACAGAGCCCTCTGGGCATAGACCTCCACTTCACACCAGGGGCAGAAGATGGATGTCTGCTGAAGAGCTTGCATGTCACCTTCTTTACCCTTATAAAATACAAGCTTCGAGGGAAATGATCATGCATAAGACATTTCCACTAAGCTGAAGTTCCTGAGCATAATGTTTAAGAAATTTAAATCCTGTCCAGGACACACCTGCTTTCTTTAGACATGAGCATTACTTTCCATACTAGAAAGATAAGCATGCCCTTTGAAAGCAACGCTGTGTTTGATCACAAAATACAACACACTAACCCAATACATGAAATACTAAACAAAGACAGTCCTTTACACCTTTATACATGGCTATGAAAATGAAGATATTTTATTTAGATTTGGTCTCTCTCCATCTTTCCATGACTGAATCTAAAAGGCTAGCAAGTGACTGTACTCATACACCTTATACTCCCTTCCATCACACAGTGGGCATAGATGGACGGTATCATCTGTCAGTTGCATCACCGACAACATCAACATTCCAGCAGTGAGCACACTTCACAGGAAAGCTCTGTGCATCATGTGGACTGTCCAAATAAATAAACATTAAAAGCCAAGTTTAACAGTTACAGTGTTCATATAATCGACATACCTAATATTTATGTCCATCATATGTCACCCATAGGTAAGCAAACATTAAAGACTGTTCTTTAATAAAAAAAGGTTTATGTGCCAACCTCAGAACGCCATGGTGTCAGTGGTGTTACTACTGTTTCTATATTTATGACTAATGACTAGCAGAATGACTCCCAGAAGGAAAGAGATGGCTCCAACGGTGATGTAAGCGACCCCCAAAAAAGGATTTTTTCCTCCCATCCATGAAATAGTGCTCAAGATCATCCGTTTTCGGCCATCAAAAGAATGTACAGGGTAATCTGAGGAAGGTATAGGAAGATTTTACCATATCTGGTTACTTAATTTTTTTTTTTTTTTGTCTTTTTTTTTAAAGCTATTTTATTTTATTTTATTTATTTATTTTTTCTTGTTTCAGAACCTGTATTTGTTTATTCACTCATTTTTATGGCCGGCTCAGCCTGCTCTGAGGGCAGGGCTGGCGCAGCATGTGGTGCCGGGGATCTAACCGCGGTCCCTGAAGCCACCCAAGCTTTCCCAAGCAGGCGCTTTAGACCACTGACTGAGCCATCCCGCCAGGCCCCAGAACCTTTGTTTCTTTATTCACTCATTTTTATGGCCGGCTCAGCCCGCCTCAAGGGCAGGGCTGGCGCAGCATGTGGTGCCGGGGATCTAACCGCGGTCCCTGAAGCCACCCAAGCTTTCCCAAGTAGGCGCTTTACACCACTGAGCCATCCCGCCAGGCCCTAAGCATGAACAATTATGCTAACATAAAATATCTGCTGGTTTTTCATTGGTGGTTTTTCCTTTGTTATATGTAGTTTAGGTTGGGTTCTTGTTACTTTATTTTTTTTAAGCTAGACTCTCACTTTATACTTCAGGCTGGCCTTCAACCAACTATGGAACCCAGACTGGCCTTGAACTCAGTGATGCTCCTGCCTCAGCCTCCAGAGCAATGGGATTACAGGTGTGTGCTACCAGCCCAGCCAGGTAATATTTACATATAACCTGCTTAATAATTAGGTACACTTACTGTCTTCTGTGTGAAGGTGAACATTAGTCTCCCTTATGGAAATATCCACCTCCTTAAAAAAGCACCTAGATTTTAAGTAACTTTACCAAGTGATATGCTTGAAATTCTAGTACAAATTACACATAAGTTTGGGAGTTTTCTAGAAGACACATTCCCTACACACACAAACTCATAAAAATGAAGGGATCAAACCTAACAGTTGGGCACGGAGGTGCACATCTGTAATCCCAGCACTTGAGAGGCTGAGGCAGGAGGATCGGTGCAAGTTCAAGATCAGCCTGGGCTACAAAAGTGAGCTCAAGGCCAGCCTGAATTGCATAGCAAGACCTTGTCTCAAAAAGACAAAAAAAACAAAACAAAAAAAAAAAAAACCCCAAAACCCAAAAACTAACACACAAGGCTGAGATGTCAGCTCCATAGCCTAAGTGCATGCCTGGTAAGCACAAGGACCTGGGTTTGACCGCTGGTACCCCATGCCATGCTGGTCCCACGCCACGCCAGCCAGAGAAAACAGGTATGGTGCGCACACGTATAATCCCAGCACCGGGGAGGCAGAGAAAGGAGGATCACTACAAGCTGCATAGCAAGACCCTATACCAAGTAAGAAAATAAATAAAAGATTAAAAAAATACAATAAAATAAAATATAAGTAGTCACACAGAGTGACACATCCCAGCAATGAAATAGGCTGCCGTGGATTCCTTCCAAGTTCACTGACTGCATACACAACTAACAAAGGATACTGTATGTGATATTCAAATAGTACTGTCCGGCTGGCAGTGTTGGATGTAGATCACTGGTCCGTTCTATGAGACGATACAGCTTCCGGAAAGTAGGCAGCGCTGCAGTGCGCATCCAAACGATGAAATCCTCATTGATGAAACCATTATTATCCTCATCTGAATCCAGCATGTACACTGGTTTAAGCCAGTTTATGGGCTTTGTTGTTCCTTAAAGACGAGTGGAAGAAAGAGACAAAAAAGAAAAAAAGTTCAATTCCACTGAGTTTCAATGAAAAGTCATGCTCTACTAATACAAAGATGTGTAATATGAGATCTGAACCTTTTATTTTAAAGGTATACATATGTTCGTGTTCTATATTCAAGGTAGTCTTAAAATCTAAAGAAAAAAGAATTTATTGTACAATAAAGATTTCAAAATCTTGGTTGATAATGAAAAGACTACAAAAACAAGAATACTGAATATATACATACTATATAATGTTAAAAGACAGGACAAGCCTGGTGTGGCACACACAGCTGTAATCCCAGTACTCTGGAAGGCTAAGGGAAGAGGACTGCAATTTTGAGCCCAGCCTGGGCAACAGTGATTTATTGCAGCCTTGTCTCAAAATAAATAAATAAATAAATAAATAAATAAATATTAAAGGGTAGAGTTCTACATTGAGTACACATAGTCTGGAATCATCCTCAGCACTACACACACACACACACACACACACACACAATTACACACTGATATGAAGGCAACACAAACACAAATAAAATTGGATTATAAACAATAGGGTCTCATTTAAGGCAAACTTGGATGAAGATATATTCACGATTAAAAGTATACATTTCCTTTAGAATCTGAGTACATTAGTACTTTTTAAGAAGATGAGGGAGAAGGAGGAGAGGATGAGGAGAGAAAAAGAATCTTCATTTAAATTGGTATGAGGTTAAAAGAAAAACACTTAAACATTTTTTTTTCTTTTGTTTACTTTTTTTGCAGCACTAGGGATTGAACTCAGGACCTTGCACTTGCCAGGCAAGCACTTGTGCCCCTGAGCTATCTCCCAGCCCCAAAACTTAAACCAACTTTAAAAACAAACCTTAGGGGCTGGGGAGATAGCTCTGTGGCACAAGTGCCTGCCTGACAAGTGCAAAGTTGTGAGTTCAAACCCCATCCCACACACATAAAAAAGGTAAACGAAACTTGGGCCCAGCAGGATGGCTCAGTGGTCTAAAGTGCCTGCTTAGGAAAGCTTGGGTGGCTGCAGGGACCACGGTTCGATCCCCAGCACCACATGCTGCGCCAGCCCTGCCCTCAGGGCAGGCTGAGCTGGCCATAAAAATAAATAAATAAACAAAAGTTTTAAAACAAGAAAAAGCTGGCGTGGTGGTGCACGCCTGTAATCCTAGCACTGGGGAGGCTGAGGCAGGATTGGTGCAAGTTCAAGACCAGCCTGGGCTACAAAAGTGAGCTCAAGGCCAGCCTCAACTGCATAGTGAGACCCTGTCTCAAAAAGACAAAAAAAAAAAAAAACAACAAACCTTTTTGAGATTATAAAGATAGAAAAATTAAGATACTTCGCTGAAGCTCTGCTTTTTAAAATTTATTTATTGGTAAGAGATAAGAATAAATTTCACCTTTAAATCGTTCTTCCAGGCTTCCTTCTCCAGGGGGGTTTCTGAATTTTACATGTTTATCTGTCCACCAAGCAATACCCTTCTTTTTCAAAGGAATAGGTATAGGTGCAGGATCAGACTCATTAAAGACCAGAAACAATTCTAATGTATCTAACAAGAAAAGGAAAATATCAGATATTAGTCAACATTTGCTAAAAAAGCCCATAGCATTTATTCTTGTGTGTGTGTGTGTGTGTGTGTGTGTGTGTGTGTCTTTTTGAGATAGGGTCTTGCTGTGCAGTTCAGGCTGGCCTTCAGGCTGGTTTCGAACTTTGCACTGATCTTCCTGCCTCAGCCTTTCAAGTGCTGGGATTACAGGCATGTGCCACCACACCCAGCTGCATTTGCTTTATTAAAAAATAATAATAATAATAAGGGGGGCCCGGCAGGATGGTTCAGTGGTCTAAAGCGCCTGCTTGGGGAAGCTTGGGTGGCTTCAGGGACCGCGGTTCGATCCCCAGCACCACATGCTGCGCCAGCCCTGCCCTTGGGGAGGGCTGAGCCAGCCATAAAAATGAGTGAATAAACAAAGGTTCTGAAACAAGAATAAAAATAATAAAAAAATTTTAAAAATAAATAAATAAATAATAATAATAATAATAATAAGGATCTAGTATTTGCTCCTAGGAGCGGAGTGACTTACATTTTCTCTTTATTCAGATGTGAATCAGCCATAGTAAGTTTTAACTATAGACGCACACCTCTTCCTTTGATACAGACCTAACCCACTTTCCTATACAGCTAACTAACATGTGAAAGGCCAAGTATTTTAATATTAACCCAAATAAAATTACAAGGCCTTATGGATTGTGTCTGGATGTTGCCCAAAGCCTCATCTGGTCATGGGGGAAGAGGATTGGTGGTGGTTAAACCTGCAGAATTTGCGAATGCTTCATTATTTAGTGCTGTACACTGGCCTAGTGTGCACACAATATAAGGATGGGAAAGAGGCTGGTTCTTGTCCTTTTGCTCTTGTTTTTGCTGTCTTCAGCCACCATGAATTATTTGTTGTCCCTGTGCCATGTCACCTTGTCATGGAACCAGCTCATTACTGACTGAAACCTCCACAAATTTTGAGCTAAATTTGCTCATTACTTTTTGAGTATCAGGTACTTTGTCTCAGTAACAAAAGAAGAAACTAACACAGAAGGTAAATCTGCTCATCTTTTTTTCAATGACACACTTCTAACACCTGCTGGCTTATCCTTTTCTGTCTGTAGTCAAAGACCATATGGCTACTAAGCCTTGAAATGTGGTTAGTACAAATAAACATGTTCTCTAAGTGTGTAATGCACATCTGCTATCAGGGACTGAGTATAAGAATATATATTGATCTCAACTTTTTTTTTGTCTTTTTGAAACAGAGTCTCACTATGCAGTTCAGACAGGCCTTACACTCACTTTTGTAGCCCAGGCTGGTCTCAAATTCACACCGATCCTCCTGCCTCAGCCTCCCAAGTGCTGGGATCACAGGTGTGCGCCACCACGCTCAGCTCTTGATCTCAACTTTTATATACTATGAAATGATACTGTGTCTGAGCTAAATGAAAGTATTAACATTAACTTCACAAGCTTCTTTAATGTGACCACTATAAAGCTGAAAATTACCTATATTTCTATTAGATTCTAAATGATTAACCACATGGTTAACTAAGTAACTAATGGTTTCATTAATCAAAGCCAGCAGAATGGCAGTCTGGCTTTTATTTCATTGAATATGGAAGGGGGAGTTAGCAAAATATCTTTGCTTCTTCTTAAACACAGAAATCTACTCTTAAATAAAAGAATGCTCTGCTTGTATCTGGTAATTTGAATAACTAATTTGAAAACAACAATATGCAACATATCAACCACTGTGGAATTCCTATTATTTTAGTAAAATTCCATATTGTTTCTGCTTTTTTATTGTTTCTTATCCTCTTTTAAAAAATTCTATAGAAAAAAAGAATAATCAAAAGGAAGTCACAAAGCATTATAAACCCCATTTGATATCTAATCAATTATTTATTATAAAATTGAATTTCTTGATTATATTCATGATTGCTAGACTATCAAATCTGCAGGGAGACTATACAAAACATCTGAATTATACAGTTCTCTATCTGAATCTACATTTTTATTTGTACCATACCATTAAACATGCTGTTGGCAATAGCTCCACAGGGAGCAACTGGCAGGTCTTCATTGCTTCGATAAGGCTCACATTCTTTACTGGGATTCTGGGTTTTAAAAGGAAAAGAAGAGAGATATTACTTAAGCCTCTGCAAGAACAATGAGCTATCTCAAATTACTTATTGATAATTCAACCTCTGCCTTTTCTTTCACTCATAATACATGCAAAATCAGTGTGTAATGAAAATGCATTACAAATACTACATACAAATACTCATACTGTATTCCTTACTATGACTGAATTATCTTTCCAGTGCAATTTTCACTTGCATATCCTGTCATATATGCATACATCAAGTTAGTATCTTTTTATTTTGGTATCAACATAGCACAAAGAATTTTCTGCCTGATAAAAGTTGAAACAGTCTACTTTCAATCTAGTTGTAACATAATAAAGGGAATCATAGGGCCCGGCGGGATGGCTCAGTGGTCTAAAGCCCCTGCTTGGGGAAGCTTGAGTGGCTTCAGGGACCGCGGTTCGATCCCCAGCACCACATGCTGCGCCAGCCCTGACCTCGGGGCGAGCTGAGCCGGCCATAAAAATGAGTGAATAAACAAACAAAGGTTCTGAAACAAGAATAAAAATAATAAATAAAATAAAAATAAAAAAATAAAGGGAATCATAAACTGAAGAGACTAAAGGTTCTCATGTCTTAGACCACACCATAGATTACACTGAGCCTCTCATATAAAATGAATGACCAATTAAATCATTTCAAATTTTGTTAATCTCATGTCTAAAATAGAAGAAAAGATTATAATGCAGATTCTTAGGATATAACAGCAATATAATAAGTCAACCACCAGTTGCAGCTCCTTTAATATATATATTTTACACTCCCAATAAACAAATTCAGAAAGGTCTAGGAACTTGGTATCTCTCACAGTACATATGAATCCTTAACATTGAGATTCTATGTAGTAAGCCTCACATGGGTTACAAAACACTGCAGATCTAACTTGAATCCAGTGCACACTAAGAATGATCTAAATGGATTTGTACTATACTTCTTAAATCCTAGTCATTAGAAACCAGCAATAAAAACAGTCAAGATAACCAAGCTAAGGCATCTATAATTTTTCCAGGTCCATTCTGACTGCAACATAATTTTACACTGCATTCTAAGAGCTACCAGATCAAAGAGACCCAAAATTACTCTGGATTTTACAATCTTTGTTGCATTGGGAAAAACACCACAAACTGCTACCTGGGAAAGTTGAACTGTCAAGCAACTAAGAACTAGTTCACACATTCCAAAATAAGGCTGGCAATCAGAAGGGGGGCTTATTAAAAATAGACATTCTAGACTCTACTCATACAAACACTGACATATTAGATATTCGGCAATTCTGGAATCTGTATTTGTCAAGTAGCTGTACAGAATTTATCAGTAACTTACTTTTTGATTTTCACTACTGAGCGTTCCCACAAGGGGTGGGGGGAAGGAAGAGTATCCTATTCAATATTAAAACACAATTCCAGAAATTAAAAGCAGCTTATTTGCATATTTCTACCTAGTATAACAATAATGTACAAGCCCAAAGAGAGTATATTTACACATCCAGAATACTACACTCACCAAAATACCAATTAGAAACAGGTTAGTAAAGCCCAAATCCCAATGATGATGAAATGCAAACAGGTACTAATGTGCCCTCTGGTTGTAAGAAGTAACTAACCTGGGCAAATCTAAGAAAACAGTTTTTAACTAAAAACCCTCACTGTATAAGCTAGAATGACAAGTAAAGCTTTAATTTCATCCTAACATTATTAAATACACTTAACATTTCTCCATCAATAGGCACCACGTGTTATTTCAGACATCAATTTTCATATTTCATCATTTTACTTACAAGCACAGCACTAGAGTCTCCATTTAGCTGACTATCATCTCGAGATTTCACATAACGACGATGATTTTGATAAAAATTAGACAGGCCATAATACATAAACACATTGCCCTACAGGAAAAGGAAAGGAACATTTTTTTCATATAAAAACTACTATTAACTTGTTTCACACATACATAAAAACTGAGTGATGTGGGCTTTACTGGTTTATAATTGGTGATAACAGGTTAAACAAAGTATCTTACAAAGGTCCAGGAGTAAATTTTCAAACTTTCCTTAAACACTTCCAATGTTACATTAAAATAACTCTTAAGTAATCTATCAACCTACATTCAGCTATCTTTACTCTAAAGTTTTCTCTGAATCAAACTAGTGCTTATCTGATCGGCACCTACTTTTAGAGGGATAGTAGTTAAACCGACATTTGTTTCCAAGTAAATTCTGGCTGAACAAGAACATAAAATTTATCCTATCCTATCCTATCCTATCCTATCCTATCCTATCCTATCCTATCCTATCCTATTAGTAATTAATAAGCTGGTAATTAGTAAAAATATTAGAAATTATATATCTAATTTAATTCTAATTATTACAAATTCTTTGGGGGCCCGGTGGGATGGCTCAGTGGTCTAAAGTGCCTGCTTAGGAAAGCTTGGGCGGCTGCAGGGACTGTGATTCGATTCCCGGCACCACATGCTGAGCCAGCCCTGCCATCAGGGCAGGCTGAGTTGGGCTTGAAAATAAATACATACACAAAAGTTCTGAAACAAGAAAATAATAACAATAATAATAAAATTATTTAAAAAAATTCTTTGTAATAATCAAGGAAAGTTTTTGAACATACGTAGAGGAGCCAATTTCAAAACAAATGGGGGTGCTGGGGAGATAGCTCAGTAGAATAAGTACTTGCCTTGCAAGCACAAGGTCCTGAGTTCAATACCCAGTACCACAGGGAAAAAAAAGGGGGGGAGCAGGATGGGTCAGTGGTCTAAAGCGCCTGCTTGGGAAAGCTTAGGTGGCTGCAGGGACCACGGTTCGATCCCCAGCACCACATGTTACGCCAGCCCTGCCCTCAGGCTGAGCTGGCCATAAAAATAAATAAACAAACAAACAAACAAAAGTTCTGAAACAAGAAAAAAAAATAATAATAAATTTTAAAAAATTGGGAAGGGTAACCTACATATACAACAGTAATTTAGAATCTGTTAAAACATTATTCTTAAATACCTAAACTTCTCAGAAGTCACAAAAGTACTAACTTTGCTGTCACAAAAGTACTAACTTTGCTGCTGCTATTTTTTTTAACTTATCTTTAATTACAAGGAATTCAGTTACAATCTGAGTTCTCTGATTTCCTACTTTCACATATACTACCATCAAAACTTGATTTTCAGCTAGGTCTGCTTCCATATAAATGTAATCCAAGCACTCTGGGAGGCTGGATTCCACTCCAGGGGAAGGTCACAGCTCAAGCCTAGCCTGGACAACTAAGTGATTTAATGAGATCCTATCTCAAAATTTAAAAAAAGGACTGGGAATGTAAAGGCCCTAGGCTCAACACTATCTCCCACTTCCCATAGGTTTTGTTTTGTTTTGTTTTTGTAGCCCAGACTGATCTCAAACTAGAAATGACACTCCTGTCTCAGCCACCCTAGTGCTGGGATTACAGTCATATGACACCATGCCCAGCAGTAGGTTGACTTTGAAATGTCAAATTATATAAACTTTCCTATTCTACATAAAGAAATTATTTAAGTGGAAATCATTTTTTTAAAACAAGGGATATCAAAATTCTATCAGAGAAACACAGAGGATAAAATTTGGGGGGGGGGATATCATTTTCATTAAGCATCAGTACAGGGCCAGATATGGAGGTACATATTTATAAGCTCAGTGCTCCAGAGGCTGAGGAGGAGGAGTGTAAGTTAAAGGCTAACCAGGTTACCTACGAGAGATCTTGTCTTGAAAGAAAGAAAGAAAAAAAAAAAAAAAACCAAAGGGGGTTGGGGTTTGTCATGGGGATGTAGCTCAGTGGTAGAGCACTTGCCTTGTTGCTTTGTATGTACAAGGCCATGGGTTCAATTCCCAGTACAAAAAAAAAAAAAAGACAAAAACCAAACAAAACCCACACAAACTGAAAACAAAAAAGGAATCCCAGGGGCCCGGCAAGATGGCTCAGTGGTCTAAAGCGCCTGCTTAAGAAAGCTTGGGCGGCTACAGGGACCTTGGTTCGATCCCCGGCACCACACGCTGCGCCAGCCCGGCCCTCAGGGCAGGCTGAGCTGGCCATAAAAATAAATAAACAAACAAACATAAGTTCTGAAATAAGAAAAAAAAATAAATAAAAGAAAAAATTAAAAAAGAAAAAAAAGGAATCCCTCAGTGAGCACTGTAACAACCTACTTCAGGATCACTAAAATCCCTCAAATGTTTCAGTCTAATTCAAAATTTTTGAAAATTAACCTACAAAATAGTGAATGTGAGATTACTGTATCTGCAGAGAAAAGTTATGAAGTGTTTTTGAATGGAAGAGGAGACTAACAGGGCTAAATCATTTTTGTCTCATCTCAAGTGTACCTGTTTTGACAAAGCAGTATCTTTTTACAGTGTACCTATCATGTTGAAAAACTAGGCCTCTCAAGGAGCCCTGAATGCCTACGTTATTCTTTCCAAATGAAGCTCTTCCCTGAGTTAGTTTTCCTGGTTCACCAAAGGCAACAGTATCCTAGTCCCTATCTTGACCCAAAAGCAACTACAACTACCAGATAGCAAGTACCTCTGAAGGGTTGCTAAGTTATCATGAGCTTTAAAACATTAATTTTGCAGGCCAAGAAATTATTGAAAAAGGGCTAGAAGGACAGCCACTATTTTGGCCCTAGCACTTATGCATTGAGGACTCAGGACATAAGACAGCCTGTACTGTAACATCCTATAACTCAGTGGTGTCCCAAATTTTCTGTTCAAGGAGATTACGACGACACAGAGGAAAGGGATCCACAATGCATAGTGCGCCTAAGGAGGGTCTCTGAACAACTACTATGAAGACAACAATATGCATGCATGCATGCATTCGTCTTTTTGAGACAGGGTCTTGCTAAACAGTTCAGGTTGGCCTTGAACTCACTTAGTGCAGCCCAGGCTGGTCCCAAACTTGCACTGATCCTCCTGCCTCAGCCTCCCAAGTGCTGGGACTACGGGCATGCACTATCATGGCCTAGCTGCAGTGTATTAACTATTGTAACTGTCTTACTAACCTGTTTTGAAACTATTTCATTATTATTTCTTTCTCATTAAAATTAATACAATTAAAAAAAAAAATTTGAAATGCAGAAAATCTAACAGTGGCCATTTTTTCCTTAAAGAATAATCTTTTTTTAATGTGTTTTAGTACAGGGTCTACAGAGTCTCACTACACAGACTGGACTTACAGTAATCCTTTTGTTTCACCTCCCAAGTGCTGCGATTACAGCATGCAAAAAAGAATAACTTTTTAGCCTCAATTTGTATGTATAAACTGGTATTCCTATGCCTACCCTGAATCTGTATATCCTTCAGCCTCTGCTCAGCTACTATGAGTAGGAGATCATGGTCAATGCAACACACACAGAACGATGAACCAATGCCATCAAAACACAGAAAAATGAAATTTTAGTGTTCTAATTTTTGTAATCCTTCATATCTCACAAAATAATTTAATTAAATAACAGAAATCTTAGCATTTAATTTCTTTGTTTCGTTTCTTTCTTTGTTTCTTTCTCTTTCTTTTCTTTTCTTTCTTTGTTGTCTTGAGGCAGGGTCTGGATCACCACGATGCTGAGCTGCGTAGTGAGACACTGCTACTACCAAATACGAAAAAAAACCCAAAAACCTGACACAAAATACAAACAGTCAAGCATCTAAAACAACCTTCTTCAAAAGTATATAGCTCCTAATGAATTAAATGGTCATCTCTACCAAAAACTGTACCTAGCTTGAAGAAAAAGGACATTATTAATATTTTAATAATGACTCTTTGCACACCTGACTTGGAAACACAGACCTCAAATGGCTTTTCCAGCGTGAAGTTAATGGTGCAAACGCAAGGTGTCACATTTGGGGACAAACAATTATTGCAGGGGCTGGAAGGCTCTGTTCCGGTGTAATCGATCTGTAAGAGATAACATAGCTAAGCTCTTAAGAGAAATTGGAGACCAAAGACAATCTTAAATAACCTGCTATGTTACTAAAAAGAAAAATAAGCAATGAAGCAACCCACAGCCTAGACCAAAAATGAATGAATGAATGAATGAGATTTGAGACAGGGTCTCAAGTAGTTCAAGTTGGCCTTGAACTCACTGTGAAGTTCAGGCTGGTCCTGAACTTGTAGTGACCCTCCTGCCTCAGCCTCCCAAGTCCTCGAGTGCCCAAGTGCTCCCATGCCCAGGTCAAAAACTGTTTTTAAGGTCATCTGTTTATTTTGACAGTGTGAGATATTAAACACTGAAGTGTCCTCTGCTGTTCTACTGGCTAATACTTCTGTTTTAGTTACTTTTTGCTCGTTGCTCGGACAAATACCCGACACTTGAAATGAAGGAAGTAAAGGTTTATTTAGCTCACAGTTCGTGGAGGTTTCAGTCCATATTCGGCTGGCCCAAGGCTGAGTGGAGCAGGGCGGAGAGCATCCAGTTCATGGCGGCGGAACAGCAGCAAAATGGTGGCAGAGGCAGCCAACCAAACAGGGCAGCAGAGCAGCAGCACCAGCTCGAGCTCCAGTCTGTCTCTCTGTCTCTCTTTATATTACATTCAGGCTCTCCGCCTTAGCTCCCGCCCTAGGCTACACCCATAATCCCAGAAGTACTTCCACCCATAATCCCATCAGTACTAAAATCTATAATCCCAGGGATCATGGATCAAGTCTCAAACTCTAGAAGTCCCCACCCAGTGACTCCATGAGGCTTTGGGGGGACAGCTAGACATAAACCATAACAACTTCCAACCAAAATCTTCTCTACTCTGTAACAAAGAAACGCATAAACTCATTAACAAAATTCAAACTGCACAATATATCCATATTTAGATAGCTATTGAGTCTAAATTACTCTAATGCTGATTAAAGAGATCAATAAATCAGCTTTTCCTCTTGAATCTTAAGAGCCTTAAACACTTCCAGTCACCTCAGCTGTCTTTCTCTCTCTCTTTTTTTTTTTGGTCTTTTTGAGACAGGGTCTCACTATGCAGTTCAGGCTGGCCTTGAGCTCACTTTTGTAGCCCAGGCTGGTCTCGAACTCGCACTGATCCTCCTGCCTCAGCCTCCCAAGTTCTGGGATTACAGGCGTGAGCCACCATGCCCGGCTCAGCTGTTTTTCTTTTTTGAATCTTTCATCTTTTTTAGGTTGGGCTTGAATTCAAAGTGATTCTTCTGCCTTATCCTCGAGTGCTAGGATTATAACCATGTGCCACCATGCCCAGCTCACCTCAGCTTTTCTTTTTAAGTATTTATTTATTTATTTATTTATTTATTTATTTATTTATTTATTTATTTTCCTTGTTTCAGAACCTTTGTTTATTCACTCATTTTTATGGCTGGCTCAGCCCGTGCCCCAAGGGCAGGGCTGGCGCAGCATGTTCACCTCAGCTTTTGAGAGTACACTTTCAAATTAAAAAACAATTAGGTTTTCAAAAGCTACTACTTTTCCTAAACCTAGCAGTCAACCTGTCTTCTCTCCGTCCTGAGCTCCTGACAGTGAGAGTTATTTCCAGGTGACTGGATCATCTCTTACTCATAAACTTCTTGATTCACACCAGAGTGGATGTTAACGAGACAGTCAGGATGGGGGTTGGTTACTGAAACACCAACTGTGCACAGCGGCTCTGGCCAGGCCCAGCCTCTGTGAAGGGGATGTTGACCCAACCCTAAGGTCCTGAGCTTCAATCTGGACAATGACCTGTGGGCAGCTCTCCAGTGGGCGAAGCCAGGATGTGCAGGGAGGGAGATGTGACTTGACTGCACAGGGAGAGGACATGGGACCCTTTGTCCTATGCGAGGAAGGGGCAGGGCATCTTGGAAAGCCCTGGGCTCAGAGTCAGCTAGAACCAGCTGGAACCATTTGGCAGGAAGTATGGAGGACCCAGACTGGATCTGTGGCTGATCAAGGGCAGACTTGGGGACCATGCCTTTAAACTGGGGGGTGGGGGAAGTTTGCATCTGATGCTAATTCTCGGTGTTTGGAGTCAGAACTGAACTGCACTGTATTGCTTCAAGTGAGATGACCAGGCCTGATAACTACATTGAAAGCCTTTTTTTCCATTATAAATCTTGTAACAATTACACACTTTTAAGGCAGTTTCAAATTCATAGCAAAACTATACAGACAGTACAGAGAATTCCCATATACTATTGCACCATAACACAGTTTTACCTACTACAAATATCTTTTCCAAAGTGTCATGTAGCTGGAATTATACAGTGTGTGTAGTCTTTTCAGACTGGCTTCTTTCAGTTAGTAATATAGATTTATATTTCTTCTGTATCTTTTCATAGTTTGTTGATTCCTTCCAGCATTGAACAATATCTCACTATCTGTATGTACCACAGTTTAACCATTCACATACTAAACGATATCTTCACTGCTTCTAAATCGTGGTTGTTAAGAATAAAGCTGCTATAAACATCTTGTGCACAGACTTTCGTGGGGATCTGTTTTCAATGCACTTGAGTAAACAAGGAGAACTGCTGGATCATATGGAATAATGTGTGTCTCGGTCACATTCCCACGTCTGGGACACAATACTTGTCCCCCACATCTCAAGAGGAGAAGTAGGTTTATTTTGACTTATTTTCAGTCTGTGGCAGGCTGGCTCCCAGGCAGGAAGAATATGGAGCAAGGGCCAGGAAGCAAAGAAGACAGAGAAGAGCCAGGAAGGGGCAACAAAGAGGTACTGGTACTAGCAGAATGATAAAACTTCAGTCCACTGATAAGTACAGCAGCACCATGATCCACTTGCCTCCCAGAAACCCTGCCTATGATCACAGACAGAGTTGGGCAGACCTCTAAACAGAGACCTAATGGTATGTACACTTTTGCAAGAAATTTCTGTCTTCCAAAGCAGCTGAACCATCATTCTGCCTTCTCACCATCATGAGTGACAGTTCCTTTGTTCTACACCCTTGGTATTATTTACATTTTTACCATTCTACTAGTATCAATATCTCATTGGTGTCCTACTTCATAATTTCCTAATGATACAGAGATGTTGAGCATCTTTCAAATGCTTACTCACTGCCTGTACCATACGGACTTGAACATTTGTGTCCCTCTAAGCCCCATGTGATGAAATGGAGAAGCAGGGCCTTCGGATGGGGTTATGAAGGCAGGGCTCCTCCAATAGGTCAAGTGTCCTGGGAAAAAAGAGAGCACCTAGAACTCTCTTCAACTTCTGTCATTTGAGAACAAGAAGGCAGCCATCTACAACCCAGGACAAAGGCTCTCCCTAGGAATGCCATGTACTAGTACCCTGATCTTGGACCAGCCTCCAGAATTGTGAGAAATACCACTGTCTTAGATGCTTCTTACATTGCTGGGACAAAATACCTGGTATCTAAAGTTGAAGGCAGAAAGGTTTATTTGGCTCAGTTTGCAGAGGTTTCAGTCCTCAGTTGGCTGACTCCAAGGCAGGGTGGCAAGGCAGAGGGGCACTGCAGTGGAGAAACAATCCACAGCTGGCAGAAGGCAGCAAGGCCGCAGCACCACGTGAGATGCGGCAACCCTCCTCCTGTTCATTCTATCCTACGTACCAACGTACCTACGTACCTATGTACTACGTACCTACATTACCAACCCTTGAGGCAGGGAGCACTCACGCCACGGCAAGGGACCCTTGATCCTAGCCCTGCACTAGTCAATGCCAGCATCACATCCTTGATTCAGCCACAGCCAAAAAGCCCCGCCTATGAGGGCCCATGAGGCATGGTGGGGACAGCTAGACACAAGCCGTAACAGTCATGATGCTTCAGTTGCCCAACAGCTCCAACCCCAAGCTTTCTACTACTTAAAACAGCAAAATGGGAAAATCTGCTTAGTGTCTGTAACTTTGCTTGGCAGTCGAGCCAAAAAATCTGACTCAAAAAAACTGTATGGCCCAAGAGTGAGTCACATCTCGAGTCTCAATGCAGACACAAAGAGTTGTTATACTTCAATCTAAGCACTGCTGTTGCCCAGACAACATGTAGTGCTTATGTCAAGTGTGCTAAAACACTTGTCACTGTGCTTTCTTCTTGCACTTGTGCAAAATATTGTAACCATGGATCCAAAGAAAGTTAGTGATAGCAGCAGTAAAGCTAAGAAGAAAACTGAGCAACAGTTAAACAAATCACTATGAAATTTGTTACAGTCCAGGAAAAAAGAATTTAAAAATACAAATCTTGGGGCTCAGAACCAATTATTGGGTTTTCCATTATTTCTTTTTAGAAAAATATGTTCAGTTCTCTAACATATGGATGTAGAACATTAATTTGGAACGAATTAATTTCAAAAACTGAAGTATCACTGTGAATGTCTGCAGCATTGTTACAGTAGCCCCAGACAAGTAAGGAACTATGTAATTTGTCAGTGAGGTTCTCTACCCAAATCAGGCGCACTAGTACCAGATTGTTCATTTTCTTATTGTAAATACTCTTTGACTATTTGGGGCAATGGCACTTTATGAGGTACATCATGTGCACATAGTTTTCCAAGTCTGTGACTTGTTTTACTTTCTTGATAAATATGAATGCTATAATACATAGCCCTATTAGTCTATACTAGGGATCAAACCCAGGTCTTTTAGCTTGCCAGGCAGGTGATTAGACCTGCCAGGCTATTTCCCAAGCCCCTAGAATGTTCTTCATTAAAGTTCATTTAATACTGGGATTTTGTTTAGAAACAATGTTTTCAAGGTAAAAACTAAGAGAAGCTAGGTATATAAGTAAACTAAAAACGGCACCCTAAATGAAAAAAAGCAAAACATAAAAGCTTTATTAGATCTGCTGGGCCCAACTTTGCACTCAGGACCTATTTAGGCACACTATGCCACTTAAACACCAAATTTCATGCTGTTGAAGAGATGAAAGATAAGTCTGTTCCAAATAATAAATTACACTTTAAGTCTCTATGTATCTTTCCCCCTCTCTATTTAAAAAAAATTTGAAACTTTAAGCCGGTTGGGTATATTACCATATTGTCTGCTTCTGAACAGAAACCTCATAAGTAACTTGTTGTTAGTCTCAAAGAAAAACCATCAACTGTGATTAAGTATGGAAATATATTACTTAATTGAACAAAAATAATTCATGTGATCAACTTGGAAGTTTAATAATCTATAGTATTTTACAATAAAACTGAACATTTTATTGGAACAAAGATTAATCATTCAATAATAAGTTTCATTTAAAGATCAAAGGCTACAGGGATTGTGAATATAGCTCAGTAGCAGAGTGTCTGGCTAGCAGGCACAAGGCCCTGGGTTTAATTTCCTGTACAAGAAATAAAAAACTAAATAGCTAACATAGTCACCACAATTTGTTGATCATAACTTGAAGATGTATTTTCAAATGACGTCTTTTGACTCCAGGAAAATCTCAGAAATGTATAAAAAAATTATCATTCATCTTAAGCCTTCCTATATGCAAGGTGTGGTATAAGGTATGAGACAGGTAGAAAGGCACTCATGATTGAGTAAGTGATAGAGATTTGGAGCTTCCAACAAAGTTCTGAGTTAAAGGTCAGCTCTGAGAATCAATCAGGGCTTCTCTAGGTATCTAATCATCCTCTAGTGTACATTTATAAAACTGGCCATCAGTAAAAAAGAAAAATGGGGGGGGCTGGAATTAATATTACAGAATAGAAGCTAATGGTCTTGTAACTATATGCCACCGTAAACTAGAGCAGTGTGGCTTTCTAGTACAGAAACAAAGTGGATGCAGCTGGAGAAAAAGGACCATTCCAGCCCCCTCATAATGGGACACTGAAAGCATGTGGATACCTGGTAGTGTCCAAAGATAGTGGTCTTCTCATAGATACTGGTATCTGTGTGAGGAAAAGAATTGCAACCACATTCAAGCGACATCAGGAACAACAGATATCAACTAGGGGCTAGAAAGAGCAGGACATTAACCCTACCCTAAGTGACTAAAACAGAAGACTAGTTGGATGAGTCATACTAGCATCACTGTTGTGATTTCACAGCAGTAAATCGCTTTGTCAGTGAAATATCTCTGACATAAAAAGAAGACTGGTTATCAAGGCGAAGAAATCATATGTTCTACTTCAGAGGAACTAATGTAAACTAAATTGTTTCCCACCCAAGACTCAAAAATGAGGCATTATCACTGAATGTTTTAGGGTTAGCTACCATTGAACACTATTTAGGTAGGTCCTGGAAAAAAAGGTTAGGCATGGATTTTTGAGAGAAATAAAAAGGCCACAATAAGGGAGCAGGGTATCCTGGAATAGTGAATACATTTTAAAGAAGTATTTATGCTATCTTTTTATTAAATAGACAAAATATCAATGTAGAACTTCACTGCTCTAAAAAGCAATGACAACTATAGTTTAATCTCTAACAAAGGAGCAACAGAAAAAAAATTCAAGAAAGAGATGACAGTAATGCTGGACAACACAGAGAAACTGAAGATAAACAGATAAAGGAAGAGAGTGGTCTGAACCCCGATCCCAGGTCCTACAGAGGCGACCCTGTCTCTGCAAATACCAGTGGGGCTGCAGTCAAGCCTCCTCCTATGTAGTCTGGTCACTGAGTTCCTCACGATTATTCTTTTTTTTTTTTTTTTTTTTTTGTCTTTTTGAGACAGGGTCTCGCTATGCAGTTGAGGCTGGTCCTGAGCTCACTTTTGTAGCCCAGGCTGGTCTCGAACTCGCACCAATCCTCCTGCCTCAGCCTCCCGAGTGCTGGGATTACAAGCGTGCGCCACCACGCCCGGCTCCTCACGATTATTCTGAATAGACTAAAGGCATGTGTCTTGGGAAATATTAAGCAAATATTTAGTTTTTAAATTAATTCTGAAAAAATTAATTAATCCTGAATAATACTCTGAATTCTCTTCATCTGATTCTAATCATTCAGCAATTTAATTCTGAGACATGGCTTTACAACGTGGCCCAACCTGGCCCTGAATACCAGACCTTAGTGGATGTTCACACCTCAGCCTACCTCAACAATCAGGACTATAAAGATACAGCACTCTGACTGCTCCTAAATATTAATCTACAAATATACAACTTCATTTTTACAAACAGTAAGAAAAACTTCACTGTCTTTTTAAAGTTAGATCCATTAAGTCCAGGTGGGGTGGTGCACGCCTGTAACTCCAGCACTGGGCAGGCTGAAAACAGGGGGATCTCTACAAATCTGAGCTGTGTAGCGAGACCCTGTACCAAATACATAAAATGGAAGGAAAAACAAAGCTAGCTTCATATCTCAACCTCACCAAGGCCCCTAGACTAGAAAATCATTATCTTGAAATAAGTACCTGACTCTTGCAGCCCTTGCACCCAATAATAAATGAAAATATTAAATCCCAGTGTTAAATGAAAGTTAAATATTTAAGATATTTTTTCATGATTGATAAAATTAACAATGGTAGCTTTTTTTTTTTTTTTTGAAACCTAAAAACCAAGCAAAATATAATAACCTACTAAGGGGAGGAATATGCTGACTATAAAGAGTAAAATATATGGCACATTTTTATTTGCTTGTTGTATACATTTTCAGGAGTCCAAAGTACTTGGTTAAGAGTAGTAATGTTTCAGTATAACAACTCTGGGAGAATGTGAAAAGTCCATTGGTTTTACTTTACAATTCTGGATCTCTGCTCTGTAAGCAAAATATTTTATTTTGCATCTCCTTTGTCACTGTAATTTCAACAATCATACAACATGAATATGTAGCATTTTAGGTCTATGTTGAAAGCTGTTTAAGAAACGTCCATTCCCCAACTAGTTGATGTAAAGGACCTTATTTTATTCTAAAACTCAAATATTTTTTTTTTCTTGTTTCAGAACTTTTGTTTATTTATTTATTTTTATGGCCGGCTCAGCAGGGCTGGTGTAGCATGTGGTGCCGGGGATCGAACCGCGGTCCTTGCAGCCGCCCAAGCTTTCCTAAGCAGGCGCTTTAGACCACTGAGCCATCCTGCCGGGCCAAGAACCCAAATATTTTAAAGAAAGAGAATATTGGGGCCCGACGGGATGGCTCATTGGTCTAAAGCACCTGCTTAGGAAAGCTTGGGTGGCTTCAGGGACCACGGTTCGATCCCCGGCATCACATGCTGCGCCA